>WBNQ01077912.1:0-26688 GCA_013401375.1 Spizella passerina
TTCTCTAAAAACTATTTTCCAATTTAATTTTTCTATTTTGGTATGGAGAGGGAGTCATAACTAGGAAATAAACAGAACTCCATATGTTGTTAGATTTTAGAGAATCTCACTTTTATCAGTGTCATCAAGATACTGTGTTCTATTTCTTCCTGGTCACAGAGGAACTTACACTTGCTTTAGCTTCCATTAGCATGGCTTGGTTTATGCTGCTCCTTTTTGGGTGATAAGCACAACCACAGTGGATTACTGGCTTTTGCTCCTTGCATTAATTTGTGTGCATTACTGAGCAGTCCTAGCCATGAGTGTGGTTTAACTTGCTGGAAAAAAAATTATGTTAGCAATGGTAACTGAAATGCAGAAACAAACTTTGGTTCTCCTCACTGAGTACTCACTGCCACATCTGAGGCAGCAGGCACAGTGTAATGGATACACACTACACCATATTTCCCATGGAGGGAAGGGGAGACAGTCTTGCCCTGTAAAAGTTCTTCATTTAACAATGTTTGGACAGATAGAGCTATAAAAGGCTTATTCCAGTGAAAGGTTTGTATTCCTTCTGCACTCCTCCACAAACTTTTTAAGGACTAACTTACTCCTGAGAGACAAGCAGACAGGTAGCTTGCTTTCTTCTTGCTGGACAAGGTGGCTGGACCTATTTTAAGCTACCTAATAGGAACCAGGCACTCAGAGAGCACACTAGGTGCCTAACTTTCATATAAAGTGAACCAAAAACTTTCACTTCCAAGGCTGTGGATTCTATGAGCACAGATATTTGGTCATTAGATACATCTATGCACAAACACCATGGAAGGCCTACTACCTACCCCTTTTTCCTACTTTATTTTCTTTTCATTTTATTCTCCTTCAGTTGCACGTATTGTTACTTTTACAGGAATAATATATCCCATTACGAGTTGCAAGTCAGTGACAGCAATGAAAGTCATGGTGCTGCTTCTGCCTATCTATTTATTTTCCAATATTTTTCTATAAATCACACTCTCATTGTTGGAAATTCAACTATTTCCTGGACTGAGTAGCTTGGATTTACTGTGCAGCATCTTCCCCCACTGAATGTTTCTGTTTGCTACAGTAAATTACTTCAAAAAGAATAAAATTATTTCCACTAAGCACATCAAGGATGTGATGAGCACTGTCCAACTGTAGATTTAAACATTCTTTCTGAGGATGTGTTGTGACCCAGACTACCATAACATAATTTTACAGTACATGTGCCAGTATCATAGTTAATCAGATACAATATCTGTGGGATTTACTAATGGTCCAAACTATGTGATCTTTGATAAGAACAGAAAACAGTAAACTTACCTAATCTGCACACTGTACCAGTATCCATCGTCTACTCTAGCAGTGGTAGTGATGTTTTTGACTTCTGCTGCGTCATCACATAAATACTGGTACTAAAGAGTGGGAAAAGGTTTTAATTACATTATTTCTAATAATTAAACAGTTTCAGGCATTGAAACTTGAATTTTAAAATGATAAACGGTTTAAAAAAAAAACCTGAAGGATGTCATGCATATCAAGGAAAATAAATATTTCATTGAAAATTCTGGATAAGGAAGCCTATTGTACCAGAAATATGCAAATACACATATATGCTTCCTAATCTGCATGAAAATGCTTTAATCTTTGTGTATTGTACAATCAGATATTATGGGTCTGATTTGCAAAGAAGTCGACCATCTGCAACCCATCTGAAATTAACACTGGCCATGGGTGAATTTTACTTAACATTTTATGGCTTCCTTACACTTCCAAACATGTAATGTAGCGTGCAGGCTTGAGCATTTTGGAGCACCATTTAATTTCCTATACTAATGCGAACAAGCACTTGATTTCATGGTTTGTCTACTTGTAATTGTAGCTTGATTGTGAGCTTAGAACCATTTGTTCATTGGGCTTTAAATCCACATTTAATTGACCAGCTTTGTGAATGATTAAGTGAATTCAATTAGTTTTAACATGGCACACTGGGATCTCTGAATAGATTTGTGTCAATTAAAGTACTTTCATATTTTATGGTGCTTATGATATGTTAGAAAAATATTTTTCCGCATCATTACTTTACCATGAATACAAGTAAGATGAACTTATAGCCATCACCATTTTCTAAATGTTGGATAACTTTCTGCCCGTGACTAATCTCACCTTTTTTTTTTTTTCTGGACAAAGTCACAATATAATAAAAGACAAAAAATCACAACATAACAAAATAAGTAAAAGGTAATTTTCTTCTTTTCTATTTATCTTCAGTCTATATATCTGTTTAGTATGGTCATGGGCTTAAAACATGAAGGCAAATATAATACAAAATGCTGTTTCTAACAGACATTTCACAGTTCTTACAAAAGAATATATTACAGGTATTTTGGGAAACTTTTAGCAGAAAAATGGGAGATAAGTAATGAGAAAAGTAACTTTTATTTTAATGTCTTTTCATAGCCTCTTTAGTATCTGCCTATCTCTTAATAAAGCTCTAGTATTACCTCTTCCTCAGAAAAAATGGAATAATTTGTGGAAGGTAAAGATATACCATGATAAACACTTTACTCTTTAAAGTTAATAAACAAATATATTCCTTGTTAGTCTGTCCACAAANGCCTTCCTTATGACAATTTTAATGAAGTTCCATGTGAGGAATTTCCGTTAGTTTAGGTATAAAATACAATAACTTAATTTGTACAGCATGTATAGATAAAACCTACATTTTTTGGTTTTGTGTTTTAATGTATACTCTTGTGAGTCATACTGACTCTATTAGCCGAGAATTGGACAAAACAGAGAGCAAGTTTAACAATTATCTTCCTTAAAATACTGAGGATGCCAAAAATCTCTGTAGCTTTATTTACTATCTTCTACAGTAAGAAAATTAAAAAATGCTAACAGTTTTATAGATTCAACTTTTATTTACTTTTCCCTCAGTGGGAGATTTTGATACCTTACCTGCAAGGTACCATTATTGATGACAAGTCGAATTAAAAAATGTTGTATTGTTTCTGGGCTCTGTTCAATATTTAGAAGAAGTCCATGAGGATCATTGGTCTTAAATTCCAGGTGGATGAAATTTTGCACGTTCAAATGTAAGCCTTGAAATTCCAGGTAAGAATCGCCATAGTAGCGAGCATAACTAAAATCTGTGAATAGAATTTTGGAACATGTAAGAATATAAAGACATTTTTCTTCTTCACACACTGCTTTCTTATTCTGGTAGTGGTAGCAAAGATATAGATAGCATAATTGTTTACATCTTTCAAGGATTCATAAATGAATCTGAAAAATGATATTGGCTTTCTTCTGTCAAAGGTTAACACTGAGAGTTTATATAACTAGGCAAAAAGATTTTTGTCAAATTATATTAACCAAGCATATAGATCAATCCCTGAAAGACTAGGCTACAAAGATGAAAGACTTAGTACATATCTAGCAGCTTTGGTTCAACATTTTCTTCAAAGTTAGGTGTTTTCAAAAACCTAGATGCAAGAACAAATGGGTTTGAAGTCCCTACAGAAACTACGCAGTATCTAAAGGGAGGAAGACATTCTACAACCTAATTATGAAGTTAGCATCTTAATAATATATCAAATCTTTTCTGGTGCTAAGGTGAAAGATGAAAATTTCCCTTGGGTTTACATCCATCTTGTCTCATTTATCTATGAACCTCATAGCATTCAGCACCTTGTGCAATACCTGGCAAGGGCAGATGCAACTCTTTTTTTAATAGAAAAAGGTATGTGAATACATGGGTTCAAGCCCACCAGGTGACACTTAAAAGGGGCTTCTTTGTATTTTTTATTTCTTCCTGTCCATTTCTTTCTTCTCATATTTCCTTTCCCTGGTCCTTTCCTCTACTTTTTCTGCTCCCTTCCCCTTGCCCCTTCTTTTCTCTCCTCTCCATTCATTGCTCACTTTCCCTCATTTTTTCCCCTTCTTTTTCTTTCCCTTATGGTGTGTTTACAAGGGAAGAGAAATGCACATAGGTACCTATTAATACACAGCTGCAGTCTTGCACTTTGTTTTTTTATTTGCCAGTATTTAAATTGAGATCACTACATTTGTCTGCTTGTAAAGACTAAAAAATATGGGTTCTCTTCCATACTTGTAACAAGAGGAGTTAAGTATTTTAATTTTTGTAGAAGCAGGTATATATGCTTTAGTCTCACAGCACACAATTATTTGTTTGATCAGCTTCATGAGACTGATAAAAATTTAAAGAAATATTAACAAATCAGCCATTTTGTGAAAAATGTTGGTGCAACACTATCAACCTGTATACAATACACAACACATAAGTGAATTATTCCATTTCCCTTTGGTCAAATTTCACTCAATCAATTTTACAGGGTTTTAGGATATCTTTGAAGGTCACAGATCTCTTTATTTTCCAAAATAGGTGAAATTTTAATCCCTTGTGACAACAACTCCAACAGCTAATGCCTCAATATATATGATTAAATTCTGAACAAAAATGATACTGGGATAAAACAAAAACTGTCGATGCTGAACTTTTGTGTTTCACTGTAAGGGTATGCTGAATTTTATCCTTGCACGACTTTGCATAAACCTATTTACAAAGTGTGAGTCACTGTGGTCAAATCTCAAACTAAGCTCTTAAGAAATTCTCAGTACTATATAAGAATCACCAACATATGCATACGTACAACATAGAATAACATAGACCAAAAATTCCAAGCAATACCAATCAATAACCAGTGCTGCAGTAAAAGAGATTTTACAATTTTAAGTGTATTTAATCCTTAAAAACTGTTTTTTGAACTATAAGCCTGTAGGTGTAAATTTCAGAAAATCAAATTAAAAAGAAAGGCACAGGAAGTTTTTACATTTTATAGACAGGGCAATTTCTCAAATAAAAGGCTTTTGAGAATTATTGCCAATCCCTAACCGTTGTTTGTTTTCCTTCCTGAGCAAGCCACTGAGCTCTAAATCTTTCTCTCATTCTGCTTGCCCTGAATTGCCCCTGAATAGATTTTGCTTATCCCAAGGAACCACTCAGTTATCCCCACACTCCTGAAAGTCTGATATCTAGCCATCTCTTTTTCTTGATCCATGCAGGAGATCAGCTTGGCTAAAAGACAGCAAAGTTGTACACAACATCCCCTCCCTGCAGTCCTAAAGCCTTCTGCTACCTTCCCAATATTTTGGAGGCGGGTTGTTTTTATTGTTGGGTTGTTTTTCTCTCCCACATTGTTCAGCATATAATAAAGCTGACATGTGAGAAAGGTCAAAACTATGTCAGCTCTCCAGAGATTTGCTAACAGAAGGCATTTGAGACCCCAGATCTCACAGAAGAGTAAAGTCTGTAGTCACGAGGAGAAAAAAAAAAAGGTAGTTGCAGGAAGAGTTTATTCACGATTCCTGAAACTGTAATTTAACTCTGATAACTGAGGTCAGACTGAATTATCTACTAAAATTCAAGGAAAATTAAACAAGCACAAGCTAGTGGCATCTACCTTTAGCTTTCTCTGTGTAATTGTAGCAAGTGCACAGAGCACTACAGACAAAACTTGCGGCTTTATTCTGACCAACAACCATGTATTTTTATCTTCATACAGCAGCACGTGATGAAGCCTTGCAAGGCAATACACTCTGTACTCAATGGATTTGAGGCCACTTTGGCTTCTTCTGGGAAATGCATTCATGCTGCTAAACAGAAAACTTCTTAAACAAATCATCTGCAGTAAAACTGCTGCAATCGCTCTCGTCCACAAATATGGAAAGAATTAATAAGAGAAAGCACTGAAGAATATTTAGCAGGCTCCAGCTTTCTGTAAAATCTATAAAAATACTACTTCAATAACAAACAGGCTACATACCTTCCCACAACAGCTATTAACATAAACTGCTGGTGTGGTTTCACTTATTAAGATTCTCACTTTGTTTGTAACAGTACACAATTTCTTTTTATAGAACATAAGCTTTGCTTATAATCCTTCTACTGCACTTAGATGCAGTTTTTTCATTTGACCTCTGGAGTTGGCATCCTAGATTGCTTTTTGTCCTAACTGAGAGGACTCATCCCCCAAGCCCTTAGAACAAAAAAAAAGAAAAATTGAAATCGTATCTTATCTTTCCCCAGGAATGCCAAACACTTGCTTTCCTAAGAAACAGACAAGCCCTTTGGTCTATAAAATCCTCTCAGCTTTAGCTTGCTCCCCTGTGTACATCGAGCTCTCCATGGTTTTGTGTTTACTAGACTTCTTATGAATGTTAAATGTCTGAATGTTAAAAAATTTGAGATTCAGCTGTAATAGTAAGCAGATACACAGGCAGGTCTGAACCCAGCTGACAGGCAAGCTTTATTAACTCCTGCCACTCCCCACTGGTTTTCTCTATTCCAGTGAATATCAAGCGGCATCAGCTTCAGAATGGAGGCCTGCAAATTTAAAAATTTTTGAGAGCTACACAATTGTAAGTCTTTGTTTATGAAGACAGGTAGAGAGAGATAACAAAAACTTTTTAGATGTTCACGAGCATGTACTCCTGGTAATCGAGCTTTTACCTCCATGTATTTCTATGTATAATGTACCCCCTGCAGTTTGCATGGAGTCAGGCACAAAGAGGATTAATGTTCTTCTTCTTTTTTCTGCAATTCTTTTTGTCATGTTACACCTGGGAACAAAATCCTCCCATTCAAGCTATTGGTCTTCCCTTTTTCACGGTCATATATTTCACATATTTTGTTATTCTTTCAATTAGAACTATCTTACAACATTCAAATAGAGGGCATTGCTGCCTGTGGAAAGGACCCCTCATGAAAGAATCATAGTAATTAATTTCCTATTTGAAATTTTATTTATTTTTATTAAGAAGGAACACTTTTCTTAATAGCATAAAATGGTCATCATAAAAACCGCTTATGTTTGTTTAAAACCAGATAATGTCAAAAGAAAAAAAAATTAGAAAAGCAAAACAAGAAAGAGCAAGTACTGTTTCACAGGGCTATTTGCAGACCTGATGACGACTTCCAATGGATGTCCGTGTCCCAGGTTTACATAAAGAGCATTCAAGGAGCAGTGCCTCCCCTGGGACAGCTTGTCAGCTCCCTCCATACAAACTGCCATGGCTTCCTCAGCCAGGGTGTGCTCCTGGCCCACCACATTGGGCACCCAGCCCTGCCAGCACCTCCTGTGAGCCTGGCTGGCAGGACCCAATGCCCTGCCCCTCCACTGGCCACACTGATGGATGGCCATGCCATGTCTGCACAGTTCCCTCTCACTGCCCACTGCTGCTTGTGGTGAGATCCCTCTGTGGGCTCCGGTGATGGAGCTGTAGGGACAGAGAAGGCAGCTGCCACCAGCAGGCAGAATATGGCACAAGCACCTGTGGAGAAGCTGAGCCAGATACAGAAAGGGCCAGAGGCCATGACCCTGCAGGTAGGGATGGGTGGGCTGATGAGACAGGAGAAGCTGGAAATGCATGATGGACCAGCAGACATGCAGCTACTCAGGGCATTGTGAAGGCAAACAAGGTTCTTCAAGAGACCCTCAGAGGCAGCTCAGCCCAGAGCTGGTGGAAGTTGCTGGCTTGAACCATTTCAGGCACATGGGTGGGGAAAGGGGCCCTGCTCCACACAGCCTGCACCCCCAGGGGCTGGATTCCAGCAGTGGGGCCAAACCCTGGCATGTGGGAGGCAACACTCCACACTCCAACCCTGGAGCCCCTAACCCAGCTCCCAAGTGGCAAAATCACCACAAGTCCCTCCTAAGGGAAGGGCCCAGGAAAGCTAATGGGTATGTAAGCCAGAGCATAAGGCACACACAGGTCTTGACCTTACATCCTCTTGGAATTTCTCTCAGGTGAACACCACTAGAACCAGAAGTGGTAGCTGTATTTGTTCTTTTCTATATATCTTCTCACTTTCTTCTAATTCCTTCTTCTCAAAGTTTGAGTAACTTAAAGTCATATGGGTTGGAGTTTGCTAAGTGGAATGGGCTTAGAGTTTACTAAATTAATGCTTTGTGGAATGCTTTATGTTGATTTAATGTTGTTCTAACATTAAAAAGTTCCGAGATTTTCTGAAGTTTGACAGTAAATTTTTTATTTGCTTGCCCTCTTGAGAATATCTTGTCAGTGTTTCTCCCTTGCATCTAACTCAAACTGCAAAAAATAACGTTAAATCCTTTTAAAAGACTCATTGAGTGAACTCCAGGGCCTTACACCAAACCAACCTCATGTCCTCAGAGGCTTGTCTGTCAGCCTCACTGTCAGAGCAAGGATCTGGGATACTACACAGGACCAGCAGGCTTGCCCAGCTCTCAGATGTTCAACCCTTGTTACTCTTCCCTATGGGCTCCAATAACACTGCAAGGGTAGCCCAATGCACCAAGAGTGACTGCAGAGCTCTCAGTGTGGGAGGAAGGCATGGGGGACCCTCAGTCCTGCTGTTGAGCAGGAAGTCTTATAAGGAGGTTATTGAGTCTCCAGGCAGGCTCTTTGTAGATATTAATGACAGAGGGATAAGAGAAAATATGCTTAAATTGAAACCGGTATCTTGCCACTGAAGAAACATACTTGTTGTCCTAACTACAAAGAATTAATCTCCCAATTATTTTTTTTTAATTTCACAGAATATAAAAGCAGGATTAATGAATGATATTAGTCCTATGATGCCTTTTTCTTGTTACCACCTTTAGAAATTTCTGTTTCAGGTAGCCTACGCATGAAGGAATGGGGTTTGGTTTATTTCACTCTCAATGTGCTTAAAGAACCTCAGCTTTCATTTTCCTTACACCTGTTTTCTCTCAAAAAAACTAATTTCTTTGAAATCTCATTTTTAATGAGTCATTTCAATTACTCCCTTTTGCATCTAAAATAAAGTGAATCTTCCCAGTAAGTCCTGAAAGACAGCCACAGCAAAATAATCCATGAATTTTACTCTTTACTCCCTTAAATACAACAATCTACTTCATATTTTTAACCACCATTTACAAGGGTTTTGTTTATTTTCAAATGAGTCTCATTTATTTCCATACATTTCACTTAGTCTTTTCAGCTGAAACACCTTAAAGGCAGAGCAGAACAATGTTCTCCAACCATTATTTCTCTTTACAGTTGCAAAGCTATTTCACTGCAATGCGCTTCACCTTTGGTTCCACACAACAAACCTACAATTACAGTGAATCCATGTTTTATTCTGTCACAGAAGTCTGTGCTGCATGACTAGCAAGGAATTACAGTTATGTTTTTCTCTCAAAGTTGAAATGTTCTCTAATGTGGCGTGTTAGACAACAATAAAATGTGGTTAACATCCAGAACGGTTGCCAGCGCAGCCCACAAGTAGCTTTCAAGCAAAGGAAAACAAGTTATGAATAAACGCCCTTCACTGTTGCTTTTTCAAGCTTACACATAGCCAGGGATTTCAGTGGCCTTTGAAATTCTTCTGAAAGAAAAACATGACTGTTTTAGAGCTCCTATTACTTCACAAGGTCTTCACTACTAGCCTAAACACACACACGCAGAAACACATACGTATAATTCAGGTGCCCTAAAGGTATGGAACATCAGACCCTAAATCCCAGGGAGCTCCTTCTATTTCCCTGAAGTTATTACACATCTCTCCTTTCCTCACACTATGTCAGTCATGTCTGTTGATCCAAGTTTTGATTCTTAACTCCTACATGTCCAACAACCAGTCTGTAATGTTGTTGAGCGAGGACTGCACTCACCTTTGTTGCTCACTCCATGAAGTAGGCTGCATTTTCTATTAATTTTCATTTTTTTCCTCATTCTCTTCTGGAGTTACAGTTAGAAGCAACAAGAAAACTATACATATGATATTTTCTTACAGAATTTTTCAGATTCTTTTTTAAATAAAAATGCTAACTGCAAAGAACTGGAAGAATCCTCCTTAAACTCAGGGAAAAGGGAGGCAGAGTCATCTAGCAAGAATCCATTTGAGTTATAGCAGGGACATGGAATGCAATTAGTGCAGGAAGTTGTTTTATTATGGTCAGAAAATTATTAATAGTTTCTAAAGCAGGATTCTGTTTCCTAGTGAAGTGTAGATTTTAAATTCAAATCTACTGCCTCTATCTATTAATTGCAGTAATAGCTTAGTGAGTTAACTGAATCTTGCTTGACTGCTGCCTGCTAGTCCCAGAGGGGATTTTTTGCCATGTGGGCTAGCTCATCAACATACAGATATATAGATAATGGAAAGAGGTGTTTACATTCATGGCAGTCAGAAGGGAATAGAAGAAATTCTCTCACTGAAGGCATAAAACATACATACATACATATATATATATAAAAATCAGGAAAAACATCAGCAGCGTGTGGTTCTGTTTTAGCTAAAGTTTTTTTATTTTTTAAATGTACTGGAAGAGACACAGAGAGGATCAACTAGTATTACTGCAGAAATCAGGAGCAGCTCTTACCTCGGGGATAATTTGGCTTGCTCTCAGCAGAACTTCACAAGTCTTGCTAAAATCTTTCCCCCTGCTGCTCTTTCTTACAAAGCACAGGCATCTGGCATACAGCCAGCACCAAGCCCAGTGCCACCGCCTACATGTTGATAACCCCCATGGCTAGAAAGCATTAGGGCCACCACTGGGAGAAAAGCAGTTCTATACAAAGGAAACCAAGTTTTTTGTCCTTTACTCATAAACCAACAAGCTGTTTTTCAGTCTCTTACAACTAGACTTTGAACAAACAGAACTGAACTATTTTTAGTATATAATAACTGTTTTAAAGACCACAACAATATTAATGGTCAAAGCAAGAGGAGTTCATAATGTGAATTTAAGATATCCTTTATAGTATCCTTTATAACTCCCTATTCTAAAGGGAGTTATCTTCCCATTATTCACAAAAAAACCAATTCATGTAAACAGCAAGATAAAGATCTTGCAATGTATTGTGAGAGCTGCACACTTAAAGTAGAACTTTTTAAGCCTAAGATAAAAATAAATAAAAAAATCAGTAGTCATCCCTTACCCCCAAAACAAAGTCCATAATACAAGCAAGATTATTCCCTGATTGGACAATAAGCAAATAAACCATTGTGAAATTCACAAAAAGACAATCTTTATATCTGGCCAAATCCACTGGTAGAATAAATAGATTTTTAAAAACTTGTTTCATGATATTCTGTTTTTCTAGTGTAGTCAAAAAAATCACCATTAGGAAGGTGCATGGACTATCCAGCCATGGGTATTGCTTTAAAGTGACACACAAAATAACATTTTCTATCCTGTACATTTAGTTGAGGATGTAAGCATGGTATCTAGCAGGAGTATAATGGAACTCACTGTGAATAATTTGTTTTTGCTCCAGATCCAAATATGCAGATAGCCAACACTTTGATTTAGCAATTCAGCTTGAATTTGCTTAAGATTACGCAGCTACGGGAGTACTGAAATTCAGGTGATTTGCTGACAAGTATTTTCAGGAGAGTGCTTCTCCCTCTTGAAGGTTATTACATAAATTCTTGTAAAGGCCTTGGATTCAAGTCATGTTTTGGTGAAAACCACCTCTGTCAGTGATATCACTGATGAAATACTGTAGCAAGATGGCAATCTAAGGTTTGTGAACTAGCTGTTCCTTGTCATTTATAGTAATTACTTTTACCTATTAATTGTACACATGCCTCACTAAATTGACAACAAAGTTTCATCTGTTCTGCATTTGTAAGTAACTGTTGTTGTATTTACAGTTGTGATTTTGCATAAGCTCCTAACTGCCTGGTGAGTTGCAGTTGAATTGGTCAAGGGCACATTTCTGTCTTCAGGATGCATTGTTTTGGTCACAGCTATGTATGACATCTCTCGGGCTGGTGGCACATGGGCAGGCTGATATCAGCTGCACAATCTGTCTTCATCTTGGACACATGACGCCTGAAAACATTCCCAACTGAAGTTGTACTTTCAGATATGAACAGTATGCACAGTATTACCATATTGAGCTGTCTTTTACAAATTGGGATCACACTTATGACCCTGACAGCAAAACTATGGTGATCTGAAATAATACTCAATTCATCCTTCTGGTGAAGTTGTGACTAATATCTTGCATATAGTGCTGTGTTCAGTATTTCCATATCCCCCTGCTTTCCTTTCCCCCAGTCAGACAGTGCAAATATATAGCTGTCCTATGAAAGAAATACCAAAGCCTCAATTAAGAGTCTGGTGAGCATCATTTCTGCTTCCTTAATCTTAAATAATGTATTAGAAGCCTGCAGTCTTCTAATGCATTCTTATTCTAATGCTAGGTTTTTTATTTAACTTCTAATGAAGACCTGCATGCACACAAAGCATCAACAAAAAACCACTCAGCAAATGTTAAAAACGTGAATCATTCACAGTATTAACTTCTTCAATGATGTCCAATAAAGAAGGCAAAAGATAGAAAATAACATATCTTATGCATCTATTTCACTGTCTGAACCCCAGTGGTCTAGGATCTGCTAATGTGTATGAGAACTATGGAAACAAATGTTGTCATGAATATTAAAGAATGCAAGTAAGAAGTGAAACATTAATAGCCTACCACACTAATATTCCAACACATAAAAATCAGTGAATGTTTTGAAGATCGCACAAAAAAGCTTTGATTGAAAACAGGATCAGAAAATTTAGTAAATTAAACTTATGGCACATAACCTTGTAGAGAAACCCAAACTCAAAACTTCAAAGAGATGGTTTATAAACTGTAGATAAAACATACAATACTGGTTGTTGCCCCTTTCTGTTTTGTATGTGATTTAGTTGCTTGAAACATGCACATGCAAAATTCTTTTTAGGAACTGACAGTCCAAAGGATGGAGAAGGTTTAGAGTAATAGTGCTGCCTAGGTAATTTATTTCAAGATATGCATTTGAAGTAATTTATATGCTGAAAAATTCAACCTTACATTTGGTGCCCTAATGTAAGCACTGTAGAATAATTTTCCCTGTGCAGAAGAACTTACTGTGTAAAAGAAGGCCTTCTATATGAAACATGACAAGAAAATTAAGTGTGCAGCTGCATCACCTTCCAAAATAACTACATATATGGAATTTGTTGGTGATAATGAAACATTAGTAGCTTCTTGTTGCTTCAGAGCAAACATCTGGGTTTGTATAATGCTTGACTAGTATTTTTGGTTAAATGCAGATTGAATCCTGAAGTAACTATACCATGGTTGAGATAGATGCTTTCTAAATGAGAATTTGTGGAAAGATCCCCACTTTTTATCCTAAGATCAAGTTAAACACAAACCTGACTGCAAACCTAAATGAGGGGACATGATTGAAAGCTAGATTACTTAAAAATGCTGCCTAGACAGCAATCAGGGCTGCAAAACAAGTGAGTTACCCACACACCTTTATCTGTGATGGAAAAAAAAAAAAACACCACATAAGTAAAGAGGTCTGTTATCAAGACGACACAGACAATTAATATGGCAAAACCAAGATTTTTGCTTCTAAAGAAGCTGTGCAAAATACATAATATTCAACTCTGTTAAAAAGGCATATACTATACATGAAGTTTTCCTGCGTGCTCAAAAACTAAGATGACAATATCAAAAGCTGGAAACACTGATCAAACTTAGAAGATATTCAAAGGCACATATGGAGCAAAGAAAATGGTGGTGGAAGATAAAAGGAGGTAGAAGATTAAACTCCCTCTGGGTTGTACACTATTTGACAAACTAACAATATATTGTGTAGTGGTTTTGGTTAAACTGGGCAGAAACACCAATTAAGTGTGGTGCTTTTGGTTCGCCAATCTTCATTTCCCAGCCAACACACCAATTAAAGTGGTAGGTGTAGCACTGGCCAAACGCCAGTGCACCCACTAGAATTATTTACTTATTTTCTGCTGCGAGATAAGGATTAGGGGGAGAAAAAAGCAGGCTCAAAGCTTTAGAGGGTATAAAGAAAACTTTAGTAACACAACTAGAAGAAAATTAATACAAAATCAGAATAAACCTTGCAAACACTTCTCATCCCCTGCACTTTTCTTTCCTTTTAGTACTGACAAAATAAAGACAAAAAATTGGTGTTTTCAGTCAGTTCACCGTTTTTACATTACATTGCTTATTCCAAAAGTTCCATACCTTCTTGGTGATTTCTCATGGACATCTCCTCACAGCACTAACTCCTCCTTCACAGCACAACCAACAAACACCACCTAGCCCACTCTTTTATAGCACTCATCCTCATTGGACACAGCTGTGGCCTATTAAGGGCAGGTCTGTTCCTAATCTTTGGTGATTAGTACAGCTGCAACTCCTCAGGTGTCAGATTACCTTCTGCGCTGTTCTCTTACATTCTGTCTCCCCACAAAAATAATCTTTCTTCAGTCCACTTAGGGAGAGGAGTCTCTCCTACCATGCCATGGAGACTATTTTCTTGAAGAAAAACCACAAGAAACAGTTTTCTTGTGGTTTTAATTTTCCTTAATAGCAGCTGCCCAGAAATCTGCAATCAAGAAGTCCCTCTCACAATTTTGGAGTTTTCCAGCAACTAACACCATGGGTCATTTCAGCTTATTGGAGTACAATTTTAAGGATAAGCTATTCTAGTATAGAAAAAAACCCTTTCTTTTATCTCTGGGAACAGAGGTTTTCTTGTTTCATCCCTGGGGCAAGGTTTCTCATTTCTCTCATATCTCTCTGTTCAAGCTTCTCACTGGATCACAGCTACTTCAACATCTGCTTGCTTCAACATGGGTGCCTCTGCTCATAACTGTGGTTAGAACGCTACATCCCCCAGAGCATTCCATGAATTACAGGGAAAAAAAAAACAAAGTCTGATGCATCAATTATATCTTCACGATAGCCTTACACGAGAATTTCAGCCCAAGACTAA
This sequence comes from Spizella passerina, assembly GCA_013401375.1. Lineage (NCBI taxonomy): Eukaryota > Metazoa > Chordata > Aves > Passeriformes > Passerellidae > Spizella > Spizella passerina. Next base: position 14,831 of record WBNQ01077912.1, read on the forward strand.
GATATCGCCTCATTCTCCTCCCATCTGGGATTTGACTCCTTCTTCACTGACCTTGGTGTCTCCAGGTTTTTTTTCTTTACATGTCTTCATCCTTCCCTTTTTCTCTCACTCAAGAGAGGATCAATGTCTGCAAGTTTCATCTGCACACACAGAGTTAAAATCTCACCTGGGCCTGTGGATGGTTATGTGATCTGTGCTGGGCAGTGGCAGCGGCCGCTCTGGCTTCATGGCTGCTTTCCAGCCCCTGCCAGTTCAATTTCAGCTGCAGGGCTGCCTCTGTTCTCAGCCACATGATTTTTCCACGGCACCAGCAGGATGGTTCGGTGCTCCCAACCAGAGTGGAGCCTGGCTTGGCTCCACCAAAGCCGACTGGAGCTGGCCTGGCCCGCTGGCCATGGCTGGAACTCGGTGGGTTGAGCCGAGCTGGCTGTGCGCAGGAGCGAGCGCGGCCCGGCCAGCGCTGCAGCAGGGCCCGGCCTGGCCCCACATGGCCCGGCCCCGCCAGCTCCCAGTTACCTTCAGAGGCTGGAAGCCAGAGAGTTTTTCCGGGGGTTTGTTCCTTTTAAATGTGATTTCATAGAGGTATGTTCACTAAGTTTTCCCAAAAATATTTAATTATAAAATACAAATTAATTTAAAATATGAAATACCACCTGTTTCTCTGCTTGGATTTAGCCCTGATTTTACCAGAGGTATAGCAAGACTCTGCTGATGTCCTTATGAATCAGAGTAATTCTCTTCCTCTGTTCTAGTATGTGGATTTAGACCACATTGTCATCCTGTTCAGTCAATTGGGAGGAATTCCCATTTCACTCAAAGCCAAAAATATTTCTAAATGAACAGAAGGAAAGTTTTCTAAAAGAACAGAAAGAAAACTGCAAAGCTGCCACTGGTAAAATATTCTAGATCACCATCTTATCTTGGTCACTTGGGAAATTCCTTATGTCTATATGGAAATTGACTTGCCCTTGCAGAGAGCAGGAATTTTTGTTTAGTAGTATAAATCTCTGTGCCTGCAATAGCAACACCACTTAAACTGTGGTCTGCTTTAGGAAGGTCCCTTTACTGTTGTGAGTTTAAAAGGACCAGATCTCTATAACTTTGGGTCATGTATTTCCTAATATGCCTTCATCCTTTAAAGATAAAAATTAGATAACAGGAAGCTCGGAACAGAGGAATTGCTGTTTAAAATGTATGTTTCATAACTTTTATATAATTTTCTGATGATGACTGTTTATTATGTTGAAATTGTATAAAGTAGGAGTAAATCCAGTATATATTTACATCTTGTGCATAGCTCTAAAACCAGTCTCCATATTTATATTCTAACAAATAAAAAACTTTGTAAATGAGGTGAATGTAAAACACCAACTAATTTGCTTTAGATATCTCCAATATCCATGAAATGTAAACAATCAAGACAGAAATATTTGAGGAAGGACCAAGGTACAAAACCATAATTTGTATAGGAGCTGGATATAATCTAATTTCACAGTCAAGCCTTTGCAAAATTCTTAGCTATTGCTTTTCTGCTATTTGGTCTTCTGCATAATCTGACAATATGCCAAGTACTTCCATCTAAATGTATTTTTTAACTTTTTCAGAAATTTAAAGTTCACCTCTGGTAAGCCCATGTTTTATATGGTCTATATAAAATACAATTTAAGAAAAACAATATTGTCACCTATGCCTCCAAGTAAAGATTACTCAGGAAAATCAAACTACGTATACCCACTTAAATACCAGATAGCAAGAATCACTGAGAGTTTCTCGGCAAACGCTGAATTCTGTTTTGATTTAAAAAAAGCCAAAACCCTTAAAAATAGATTATTTGGGAGCTAGAGCATCCAAATTTAATTTCTTTGGAAAGTTTGATGGGAATTGACAGCACATATTGATAACAAATGAAAAACCCCATATTTACACCAAATAAAATTTGGAAAAAAATGTTTATTATAATTTTGGTTACAATGACATTTCATTAATCCAACTGTATTTAAAATTTTCTTCCAAATCTTAGTTAGATTAATTAGGAATATTAGACACATTAAATGCAGACAATTGAAACAAGTAATTTCAGACACATAAAATGGAAAAACTAAGAATAGCTGCATTTGATAGCTATTTGTATGATATGATTTTCACCAAAAATATTAATGTGGAAATCTCTTAATTAAAGACAAGCACTATAGTATTTAAGGTTAATTGATTCCAATTTCTAATATGCCCAAAGTAACAAAATAGTTGCAATAGGTTTTATAATAACAGGAGCAGGTGCTGTGCACACTTTGGAGAGGAACAGATACTAATGAAAACCAGGAAGACTCTGAAATACAAAAGCTTTGTCCTGAATATTGATATTAGCTCAGCACAAAGAAATTTCAAGTGTAATCTATTGTATGGTCGTACACAATGCATGTATTACTTAGGATGGTGTTTAGAGTGTTAGAGAAATATTGATTCTAATTGGTGATGCCATTCATTGTGTCTTCATTAATTGTTTTGTAAAGGTCCTTCATTTCTTTCTCCTTATAGGATGGGAAATTTATAGTCAATTTGGTTACCTTGAAATTTCAAGCTAGCTAATAATGACTGTGAAGGAAATTTCTTTATATCTAACACTATAAATAATAATGACTATGAAGGAAATTTTCTTTATATCTAATACTATAAATAAATATTGGAGAAAGTTATTTATTATTACAATATTGGAAAACATATTTAAATACTCTCCCACAGTTATAAAGAAAAATTAAACATCTAGCTTGTGTCTTTTATGGCCCACTCCTAAATTATTATTTTTCAATTTAATACTTTTAAATTAATTGTTGCTTTGTAAACAAAAATATCAAAAATTCATCTTATGTCTTTCAAATGTTCAAATTCAATGTTTTAGTAAGTAAAACAGAAAGAAGGAGTTAAATCTTAGTACTACCAATTTCTAGTATTATAAACTTCATTCTCATGAAGAAAACTCCATGGCTTCTGTTTCCATGAGGTTCGTTATGAACCTGTTCCTTCAGCATAGCTTCAAATTTTATTCACTTTCTAAGGAGAGTACCAAAAATGACCTGATATTTATAACTTGACTGTTGTCAGTTAAGTCTAATGAAAATCAGCTTCTCACTGTACAGGAAATGTGTTAACACAGGTCTAAAACAGAACACTGAGCTTTCTCTGAGGACTTAGAATTGTCTCCCTTATTTGAAGTACAAAGCAGGCTTCTCATCCCTTAGGAGCACAATGCTAAGCCTCCTGAAGGAATTAAAAGCATTTCTCTCACATGTAGCAGGTATATTGAATGCATGACAACTCACAAACATTTACAAGCAAGGCAGAGACATAAATATTACAAAACCCCTCTGCTTGGAGAAGTTTAACCTGCAGCTCCCATCTTCCTTAGGCATGTCACATATACATGTCTCAATAATGCCATTCAGCAGAAGTGAATGCAAAATCCACTGGGACAGAGAAAAGGAGAGAGATGTGCAAGACTTCTCACTATGGCCTAGTAAATAAGGCTGTCACCTGGTTAGAAACCTCAGAATTGTAACAGGATATTGGCCACAACTGTACCACCTATACAGAGAAGAATGGGATTTAGCTCATCTTTAGTATTAAAAAAATCTATGTTATAAAAGAAATGCATCATTTTTGGATGCAGGCTGAGAAAACATTTGTAAGAATCAAGAAGTGATTACAAATGAAGTGTTTGAAAGGCAATGGTCATTTATATCATTTGCATTATGACTAGAAAAGCAAAAACAAGAAAATAACATGGCTTTAGTGGCATAGACCTCTTACTTAGTCTGACAAAAAGTATAAAATCAGGTATACAATGCTTCAAATAATAAAAACTAGTGTAAAAATATCTATCTAAAAATTCAGTTTGCTAAATAAAGAATATCCTTTTGTTTCCTTAAATAATTCAGGGAATTATTGATTAAACACCATCTCCTCTAGAGTGATCATGACCAAATCCCTACACTGTGTCCTTCTGCCCCTCAAAATGGGACCAAGACATATGCAGTAATTGTGACATTAAGCATTTTGAAGCAATAAACCAAAACAAAAAATTCTTTCTGAAATGAAGCAGGAACCTATCCAACACTAGATAATAGTAACCAGGGAAATCTGTAGCTGGGATGCTAAGCCCTCCTCAGCTGCCAGGTATCGGATTAAGGATTGCATGCAGATCTGTCCACCTGGATGCTGAAGGCCAGAATTTTGTCCTGGGTGTTGACATGCACAATTGCCCTTTCAAAGAACTAAACAGGGATCATTATTCTCTTTTACAGCAGTTCCACAAAGGTGGTGGTAGTGGCACTGTTCATCTTTTATGCTACAAAGCAATTATTATACTGTTCAGCCAGCAGGAGACCCAGGTTAATTTTTTTTCTAGGTCTGAGACTCAATATCTCTGTCCTCTATCCTCTATTAGCAAATGTTCCGGCTAGTAGATAGAAAGCTAGCCCAGGGGGTATTTTGTCCCTCAGAGTGGCAAAATTCATGAGAAATGTAACTGAGGAGGAAAGTATAGATTTTGCAGCCTTAGATGAGGGCACTTATCTGAGAGAAGGGAGACACAGGATGATTCAGATTTACTTTATGGTGGATGAGGAGAGGAACTTCTCTAACATGATTTACCTGAATAATTTTAGATGCATTTCTCGAGAGGAATCACATCCTAAAAACATCTATTTCTCTGCATAGAGACAGTCTAGTGTCAGACTCCAGATCCTGCCATAGGCAAAAGAGAAAACAGCACTTAACATGGGGACTAGACATAGTGTTTTAAAGGTCTCATACCATATGCTGTGTAATTAATATGGAAATGCTGTATTAACATTAAAATTGTTATGTAATAAAGTTTTCCTGTTATCTGTCCTTTTTCTTAGCTGTTATGCTCATCCTCCCTATGTCCTGCTGGGTCCTATGGTTGACACTTCAGTCTTCCTCAGGAGTGATGGTGAGAGGTTGCAGAGGGTCACAGTCAGCTGTCAGCATCCTCAGGTCTTCACGAGAAAAACTGTCACATTTCTTTGCCCTCAAGCTTGGTCACTGCTTTGGGTTCTTTTTAAATGTTTCCCTGTGACAGCCCTTCTCCCTCTCCCAGACTGCCAGCCTTACAGTGGCCTGTAGCCCCACAGCAGCCCCATGCACACAACAGGCTGGGCACTGCCAGGCAGCAGGGGAGGTGGGGATGTCACCCCTTCTCCAGTGGGGCCACCACAGGGCTGGAGCTGAAGCTGGAGCAGGGGAGACAGCAGCTACTGACTGGCCCCAGCACAAGGGCCAAACTAGCAACACCCAGATCAGGCCAGAGTGAGTCTAAGCCCCTGAGTTGCCAGGTCAGGGCGGACAGCGTATTTACTGGGCTGCACTGACTACCTAGATCCCACATGGATAACATCATTAATCTCCAAGGTAAGTCATGATGATGTCTAAAATCTTGCTAAGGACTATGGACTCTTAATGATCTCTTAAATGATCGAGTGTAAGATGAACAGTATCTCTTCCAAATTTTGTCAGCAAAGCTGACTTTTCTGATTTGATTAATAGTTACCTTAAATGTCCTTGAAAGCCAGGGAGAGTAAAAAAAGGAGCTGCCTGGGGCAATGTTGGCCCTAAAACTGGTAAAAAACATATAACTGCAAGGTTCTGAGAAGCATCTATTCACTTGTGCAGAACAAGAGAAGCTCAGTTGAATGAAATATTGACCTTCATCTTCCCTCACAGTTCCTCCAAATCACCTGATCTCTCTTCAAATTCAAGAAACGTGATATGACCTCAAATCTAATGAACTTAAGAATCAAGTACTGCGGTTTTCCAGATGAAATAAAGTAAGTTGTACAACTGCTTTTCTGGACACTGAAATAAGAATGCAATGCTCAGTTTGTCTCATATATTCATTCAATGCAGTCGTCCAGATTTTATCACTGATTCCCTCACCCCAATCTTTGCTGTTTCTTTAAAACTCACCTGAAGCACTAAATTGTGTAGTTGAATTTTGATTAGTGAAAATTCTGTTTTTTCTGCTCAGCTGAAGGACAGAAGAGATACCACATCAGGATTTTACTCATCACTGAATTGTTTCTAGCCCTAGTTTCTATGTTAACCTAGAAAGTAATAACATATGGTAAAATTCTATCCATTGGTGATTCCAAACAGAAACCTCTGATATTACTTAACCAGTAATATTATAATTTCATACTCTAGGAAAAATAATCTTTTACAGCCAAGTTCCTTGCATTCTTTCTTCTGCTGAGCAAGTTCTTAAAATTTTAGGAAATTGAATGAACAATTTTTTCAAAGCCTTAAGAGTCTGTTTACTTTTCAGTCATCAGAATCAAATGGAGTGTGTCAAGAAACTTCACTCTAATAAATATATACATTTTTAAATTGCTAGTACTGCCAAGGAAACAACAGAGGTCACTTCATTCCTGGAAAATATTTTAGTACATGTTCAGTTTCATCTGCATATTATTAAGGAAGAGCTGTTTTAAGGTTGATTCCAAGCTAGCAGATTCCAAGAGACCACATATTTCATATTTTAACTACACTGGGTTCAGTGTTGCAGGCCATTTTTCAGATTTATCAAATCAGTCACAAGAACTCCTCAGAGGTTTTGAGTATGATGAGTTCCAAATTTTAGCCATGTTTTGATCTCAGATATGATTTCTAGTAGAAACCTAATCTAAATAAAAAACACTGTCTGATTTACCAGTGTCTCATTAGTTTGTGTAAGTTAACATATCTACTTTTCTACTATCAAAAGTGGCAGCCTTCAATAACTGTTTAGTGTTGACTTTATGTATTTTACATCCTGTAAAGGGGAAGGGTTACATACCAAACTAACTTTATTGAATTTTTCTTTATCCTCATCTATTGCTTACTTCCTGACAGAAAGATAGTGTCTCAAAAATTTCATGCACATAATACTTTAACATTCAATTATGTCATAGAAGCTTTTCATTTATGCCTTCTCTTGCTCTTAGGACTTCTTTCACACAGATTGTTCAATATGGATTATCTGTAATGCTAAGAAGAACCATAATGATGAACTACATTGAAGCTGATGAATTTTCTCACAATTAATTTTAAGTCAAGAAAAAAGAAAAGCAGTAGTAGTTCATATTGAACACATGTAACGAAATGGCTGTGGTTGCTTGGCAACCAGGATCAGATTTATGGGAGAATAATAAATACCTACAGCAAGCTGTAGAGATTTTCCTGTAACACAAAGATGCACTTAAAATTTCTTGACAGAAATTTCTTGACAGACTATGCAAGTTTTGTCTATGTGTCTTTTAGTGATGAAAAGTTTGAATTTATCTGTTTAGATTACTGATAGTGTTATATTCACTTCATTTTTTCTTCTCAATCTCTGTTGGCAAACAAGCAACCTCCAGGTGAATCTGTTGAGCAGATTTTATGTCCAGCTTCCTATATGACTTTGAATGTTTTTTGGAGCATTTTCATTTGCTCATTCAAGAAGCAACTAACTTTGGGCCACGGGTGCTGGGGAGACTTTTTCAGAATGGTGTCTCTTAACCATGGTAGTGTAAATGATTCTGTTTTCTTTTCCAGCACATTTCAGACATTGGTATGTAAAATATACAGACCAAAACTCTGTTTTCTGCACTGTGTGGACCAAAGGCCATTGCAAGTTCCAGACTTGGACAGATGCAGAGAACTATAGACAAGACCTGCATCATTATTAAACTTAAACCAAGATGTGAACTCACCTTCAGTATGAATGGCTGGGATACTGTGAGCCTGGTCTATGGTCTATGTGGCACACATTTTGGTAGCCTTTACTCTCCTCAGCATGAAAGAGTCCCGAGCTTGTCTACTGCAGAATTTAATGTGAGTGGTAGACAGTACTTAAACAACATCTATAGCTGCTCTCCATGAACAGCAGCATGCCCTTAAAGAGCTGAATCAAGAATACTATGAACTGAAACTTTTTCCTGACCTAGCACTTCATCATTAGCATAGATACAACTTTTCTTGTAAAGTGAACTACTTCAGAGTTTTGGAAAAAGAAAAAAAAAATGTTTTCAGCAAAAAATACAATAAATTCATTTGGAATAACTTCTTTTCACTTGGAATTACTGCAAAGATGCTCCACTGCCTCCTGTGTTCCTGATGATGCAGCTAATGTCCTGGTAAAATATTCTCTTGCCTGAAGTAGCAGTAGATAATTTCATGACAGATTAACCTTGTAGCTGCTGTTGGCTTTGTCAGGTGTGATGCAATTTTGCTTACATTTAAAGGTATGAACTTCACTGAACATGTGGAGGGATTTTCTTTAAAGAAAACTAAACTCCTTCTAAACTAAGTTCACATCATCAATGCAATGGAAGCTCAACATACAAAGGTTAAAAAAAAAGCAATCATGGTGCAAAATGACCACTTTTTTTTGAGGTTCATTTCTATAATCAAGTGTAGCCAACTCAGAGCCAATGTCTATCATAAAGTTTTCTTTCTGTTTTATCATTACTCAGAGCCAGAAAGGGTGATAAACCTACCATGGTACTCTGGTACCTGTAGGTAAATACTAACTTTATTTTTGCTTTGTTTACATAAATGCTTTGTTTCTATAAATGTATTGTTCTCTTACAATTTTCAATGTTCCCTTTCAACTTTTACTTTTAAGCTTCTGTCTAAGGTTCAGATTGCTGTATTTTCAAGAAAGATCATTAAAAAGGAATGAGAATATGGCACCACAATCATGAGAAGAGGAAAATTCATTTAAAACCTACAGCTATGACTTTCTTTAAGAGAATTTCCTCAGCAAGTTAATACTCCCATCCTGCAGACAGGTTATCTAATGATAAAGGACAAGAGTTTAAATAACACACTTCTTTCTCTTAGACACTAAGGCAAAACTTAGTAACTTACAAGACAAAAGATTCTTCAAAGGGATTAAAACCAGACACAAAAGTGTAATACATTGCAGAATAAGCAAGAGAGTGTTTCATTAGCTTTTTTTTCCACCTGACTACAGTGGGTGAGTAAATCTAAGGCAATTTCATTTGATTTAACTGTCTGTGGAGAATAGTATGAAAGTAAAGGAAGTCATAAAAGAGTAAGCAAAAGTTTAAGTTTTCTAATTATTCTGACACATACCCATATACCCCACATTTCATTAGTGCATGAATAAGATTCTGGCAAGTATGCTGCAACACAGACCTTTCTTTTCTGTTTAATACTCTTACAGCAAAACTGTTTTCCATTAATGGGCACATACAGATTGTGAGAAATTCCTTATGGCTGTTTACAAGAATAAAACTATTGATAGGACTGCAAAGGGAAATTCAGAATTAGTTTCTACGTACTAATTCCAAATAATGCACTTAGTTTTTATTATCTCCCTGGAGTTCACTCTACCTTTGGTTCCTCGTTTAACATGATATCACTGAGCTGTAATACACTTCCACATATGAGAGGTTCAGCAATTTAACTGTTTTAGTGGTCTTAAAGTGATTATACCTATAATGCAGAACTAGAAAAAGCCTTTTGATGCTTAAAGCCTATAAACCTGTCGTTGTAGATCACAGAAAATCTATTATAGCAGTGAATATTTTCTGCTTCAAATTGAGATGAGCAGGGAAGCCTTTTATGGCAATTTGAGAGGCATTTAATGGAGTGAATCGCTATTCAGAAGCTTTTTATACATGTATTAAGTCCAATATAATACCTGAGCTTAAGAAGGTGACAAACATTAGCTAATAATTCTGTCACTTCTTAGGTTGTACCAACTGTTAAGGAAAATTGCATTCAAAGACTTAGCAGAAAATAAAACAAAATGTACAATAGCTACCACAAGTCATTTTAAAACATCACACTTAAATGACATATTAGAACATTACAGACTGTGTGAAAAAAGGCAAGGAACTGTTATAAAGGACAGTGGTTAACTTTGGATTGATGGAGGTGGCACCTGACAAGAACAGCAAGGACAGATCGACTGGGTCTGCTAGATCAGCTGGAGAAGTAAGGCTTACAAGGCCATGACCCCTTTTACTCATTGCCAGTAGTCTAAGGGGTGCAAGTTCTATTTCACCCAATAAATGAGATTGATTCATAGCAAACTCTAATACAATTATACATATAAATTGCATGTCAGTAACTAAAAGTACACCGGTCAGTTTATCTCTACCTACTACTTCCAAAATTCACTCTAAAGTACACCAAACGTATTTTTAAAAAGGTGATATTTCCCTGCATAGTTTTCAAATGTGTAGTTAGCATAAAACTAACAGTTAGTTAACTTAACAGATCAGCAGTTCAGGTATCTATTAATAGTTCTGAAAGAGCTGTTAGTTGTGCTGTAGTTGCCAAGGTTTTTCAAGGCATTGCACTTGGTGGAGGTTCCATTTTTGGCTATTACGTTTGCTGGAAATGTGATGAAACACTCTTTAAAATGGCAGTGTCCACTGGGCCCTGAAGTAACCTCCCTTGACAGAGATTTCACAAGCTCTGAGAGCATTTTCAAAATACATGAGAAATATATTAGAGATAGGCTCCAGTTCAAGATGTAAATGCCTAAATGAAACCACAGACATTCTAAATTCTCCCTATAATCAGTATCATTGTTGCTGCTAATAATGAAGGGGTGGGACCATCGTTGGACTAAGAACGATTTATTGCTCGCATAAACATCAGTCTCAGAGGCTGTGACATTTTATAGGAGCAAGGAGTCGCCCATAGCTCAAAAGTAGTCACAAGTTTCTTTGTTACAAGGTAATATATAACTTTCAAACTCAATTGAGAGTAGCTACAAGGTTTATTTTGCTTTTTTGACCTATCACCTTTACTTAATTTTGCTGCACAGCGGATTCTTTCATCTAATGATCTTCTGTCTCAGGTCTACACATATGCTTCCATTAAACTTCTAAACTCTTAACTTTATACAACCATTCCCTTATATTACAAACCCTTCATCATCTTATCAATCCANGCAGTCTACAAATTCTTTCCTTTTATTCCTAGACATTCTACGAAAAATAGCAGAGGCCACTTAGTTTAGACCTTAATATAATTAAATACAAAACTGAAAATTCTTTAAGCAGAATCCTATTTTCTATTTGGAATGCCTTGATTAAATGTTGATCACGCAATATATGATTTCTGTTAATATACACAAGGCTACCCTATAAATAGATTTTTACAATAGAGAAATGAAAACCTCAAGCATCTCAGGGAAGAGATATCTATGGGAATTGAGAGGTGTCATCCTTCCTAGATATTCTCTAGTAATTCTCAGAGTTGAAATGGAAAACAGATTAAATCTCAGTATAGGAGGTCTGCAACTCTCATGCAAATGGATTGGCTATGCACAGTGCATCATGACTATTGTATCAAGAATGTCACTGATGTTTTAGAGCTACCCAGGGCACTGAATCATTCTCTCTGCTCATGACTTTCAGCTAAAATTGCAAATCATACAGGGGTCTTGTAAGAATACTTAGGTCTGGGAAATAGAAAATAAAGAGAAGATATTTAATTTCTGGGACATTCAAATCCAACTTGATATTTATGGTAGAAAATTTCCAGTTTCCATTTTCAACAACGTTTCTGAACCTTTCTAATCAGAAATGTTCTTGAGATAGACACATAATACAGAAAGGCTGAATCCTACTTGGGAGACTTTCATTTCTATACTTAGTTAATCTCAGTGATGATGTACCATTAAAATTCAGCATTCATAATAATTGACATCTGAGGCTATCAATGTTCCCCCATGGGTGTTTTCCCCAGTAACACACCCAAGCCAGGTCTATCATATTTTCATACAATCTAACCCAGAATGTGTTCAGAATTTTCCATTTACATTGAAGAATGTCAGC
>WBNQ01077935.1:1207-11500 GCA_013401375.1 Spizella passerina
ATTTGTTTTTAGGCTATTCGTCTTCTCATTTTTGATTCTCTCTTGCTGTTGGAAAGTTTAAATTATAATCTCTTTAATTTTACTGCAGATTTTCATTCTGTGGAGCCCTTAGCCCTAAGTTAGGAACATGGAGATGATAAAAGCATGAATCACAGTTTCCAGATCTTCCTTTGACAGCAATAGGCACAATCTCTTGGGGAAGTGGGAGCGCAACCATTTCTTACCACAATTATCTCTGTAGTCAGGACTATCAATGAATCTAATGCAGCCTCAAGATTGTTCTACATTATCAGCTAGTGAGGGCATATCCTCTGTAGAAGGTACAGTCAACATTACTGATTGCCCCTTTCAGTGTTTTGCATTAACTTACTTTTTCCTTTAGGAGGTTGTTTTAAAAGTTTTAAGTGTCTTGCTCAGATATGAGTGGCCTTTGAGCTCCTCAGACCCTTGCATCAATTTAAACTTTTCTCATAATTATATGCTCCCTCCTTTGGGAGATAACATTTGTTGTAGAGGCTAAGATGGAGGTGGTGGAGCTGGTAAAAGTTCAACAAAACTGTGGTATTGCAATTATCTCCAGGGATCTCTGAAAAGAAGAAGTAAGATTGATCCATGCAGGGCTCCATATAGGTAACCTATAGATTGATAACCATCTCACAGTCAGCTGAGGTCTACTTAGAAATGCTTCTAAACCACCTTGGATATTTCGTCACCCAGTCACTGGAGGCCGCCCATCACCAGCACCCAAACAATCTGCATTTTCTGCTCCTGCATGTAGCCTGATGATGATGTCTGCAATATGTTGGTGTAAGACATATCTTTGCATCACAGTTTTCTCATTGACCAGTCAAGAAAAGGATTTTAGAGGGTATTTGACAGCAGGTGAGATCATTTTGGTCAAGTGCTTACTGTCCTGAATGATCTATTGCACATTATGATGGTTGGGAGATTACTTTCTGTGAACCAGCATTTATGTTTCCGGTCATTAAAGTAGCCAGTTGCACTTTGCTAGCTTTTACTAGCTATTAGGGTCAAGAATTTGCTTAATAAATTATAACAACATATGTGAAGACATTTTTTAAAGCTCTGAAAGTATATAGCACATTATTGGCCATGCCTATGGAGACTCCACCTTTTTTGAGTATTTGAATTGTGCTTCTGCATGGTTCAAAATAAAGTCCTGGATACTATATACATTAAGAAAGAGGCCTGAGTAGACTTTTTTCATTTTTATAGACTGAGGGCACATAAGATACATTGCTCTGCTCTCTGAGCTTACACAAAAACCAGATATTTGTTTTTGTAATTGAGACCCGTGAATGTGCATAGCCATATACCAAGAGAAAGAAGAAACAATTTATGCCAAGCTTTTCCAGCCTCATGTAGAAGGGAGGCCTTGAATTGGTTTTATTCCCCTTGGTCCAGTGTATTTAGAAATGAAAGACTATGCTGGCCACAAGACAGTAAAGAATCTTCTGTGATCATACGGTGTTATGCTGTGGTTTCTTCAGTATGAGAAAAATTTTCATGAAAGCCACTGCATGACTGATTTGGCCATCTAAAATGGCATCAACATTTGAAGCAGAGTCAAAAATCTCATCCTATAGAATATATGTGTTGCTATATATGATTATTAGGTGTGTAAACACAGTGTGTGTATGTGTGTGTGTGTGTGTGTGTGTGTTTGCATGTTCTGTTTGAGCACAGACCTTATTCTTCCCTTCTAGCCACAATGACCATAATCAGCATGAAAAGGTTAAGGCACATGCTGCCTTTCATCACTCCCTGTACATTTATTTGTGTAAGCATTTATTTAAGTATGTACAAACTGCAGCAGTGAAGAATTTTCATTAGTTATCAGTAAAATGCTGTTCATCCTTCTCTTTGAAAAGGAAGATTGCAAAGTTCAACAGGAGTAGGCGAACTTCATCTTCACTGTAGTTCTTTGTGCTGCTGTCTGCCTTGAAAATATTCATGAATTTTTAGACTAAAATACAATAAAAAGTTCTTAAAGGTGGCATTTTTATGAAACACATTTTGAGGAAGGGAACCTAAATTAATGGTTCTGGCCCTTCTCTGCCTCTGCTCTTAAATAATTAACATTTATTTGATTGAAGCAGTATCTGATGTTATTTGATTGCTTCCCTTTAACAAGGTCTGCAGGAAATACATCTATACAATATGTATACAATATGTATATATGTATGTATATGTTTCAGTCTTTGGCATGGTCTTGATTTTAATATTTTTCTTAACTCCTACATTTAAAAGATCAAAGGTTTATAATTTCTGAGATGATATGCTGTAAATGTAGTGATGGGTTTAGTCTTCATTAGTTGGGCTTTTTCCTTTTAAATTCACAAATAATAATTTGATTGCTTGAGCACTGACTTTGTTCTTCTGTTATATTTGTTGCCACCTCAAAATTTCTTACCTACCATGACCACTGTGGAGAGGCGGGAGCTTAGGTGTGCTGTTGATGCTCCATGCAGACATGAAAAGAATTTAAAAAATACTGAGGAACTATTTCAGCCTGGAGATTTAAGTATTAGTCTCAGAAAAGTCTGGTTTAGGGTGGTGGGTGGGTTGGTGGTTATTTTTTTCTCCTTTTCTTCTTTTTTTTTTTTTTATTTTAATCAATATTTTACTGGAGTTTTTTTTCTTTTTTTTTTTTTTCCCTCAGGACTGGAATCTTGTATTCCTACAGCACTTCACACAGTGGGACCTTGATCCTGGCCAGGACCTCTAAGTGCTACCATTATACAAATAATAAAATGAAGCAGAACAAAACAGGAGCCCTATGGGCTAGTTTTTAATGTTTCTATCTCTTCTTCAGCAAAATTAAACTAATTGAAAGATAACACTGAGCAAATGATTTTTTCTATTTTATTTTCATTGGTTGTACATTTTCATAACATGCACATCATGAAATGAGTGGATGACTCATTTTCAAAAAGAAATGAAAACACTGGATTCACTTGGTTTTACTAGGCAGGCTGCTAAGTATACATTGTTTGGTGGCATCCTATTCTGCTGGACTAATAGCAATTTTTAAAGGGATTTAATGTTATAATACAACACTTTCTTTTTAATTGTTATTATTGTATTATTTTAACAATTTTAGTCTGTTAAAAAAATCCACGAAAAAATGCTTAATACCACAGAAACAGATTGATCTAAGTTTATGAAATTTACAGATTACCTAAAATGCTAGGAGTTAATTACAGTCTGCTTTCCCTGGCATGTCAGCTTGATTAAATTTGGAGTTCCAAGATGAATTGGCCCAAATTCATTAGTGTTCCCCGGGTGCATATGTTGGTCAAGGTCAAGCGAAGCACATTGACTGTAGTGTTAGTCAGGAGGGGGAAGGGTTTCTAAAGAAGGTGGACTCTTAAAAGGTCTGGGGTTGCAGCAAGAAACTTTGATACTTTTTAACTTAATAAATCTTGACAGCCTAATCATGGCTAAGCCTTTGCAGTGTTATTGGTACAGATGGCAAAGCTAGACATATTTAAAGAGATCTCAGCAGCTAGTGGCAGGAGAGCATTGAATCCAAATGCACTGTTGGGCTCTCAGAGAAAGTGCAAGAAGAGAGGATAAAAAGCTACACAGCATTTCCATCTCTTGACATCTCCAACAGCCTCAGATACAAAATATGATAAGGCTCCTGCTGAGCTAATAAGCCCAACAAATGTCTGTGTCCATGAAGTAGATGAAGTGGGATCAAGTAGTTGGGGGCTGCTGTATGAAAATAAGCCAGCACCCAGGGTATAATGGCACTGTAGAAAGCTGCAAGGTCAGGCTGATGACAGAAACACTGGATAAGTAGAGACCCCATCAGTAAAACGGGTTTGCTTGCTGGATCTGAGCCATATAACTATTAAAAAAATAAAAACAACCCCTGTGTTTCAGAAAACTTGTCTTGTATAGTAAATAGAAGGGCAGCGGTTTGTTGTACGAAAAATTGCAATTTTTTCCTCCTTATTGCCATACAGATTGTAGATTAATAGTTTCTCTGCAAAATATGACGTCAAAACATTCCTGAAAAGAACATCTGACTGCAAACTAAAGGAGATTTTTAAAGAAAAAAAGTAGTACCAGATGAACAACAGATTTTTTCAATATTACACTGTTTTTCTCTTAAATTTCAGGTGCCTCAAATATATTGCTATTCATCTCACTCTTCAATAAAGCTCTCCGAGTTCCAACAAAGTAATTTAAGATGAAATCATCCTGGATATACAAGAATGATAAATGTAACTTCTTTCATTTGGAAAAACAAAAAAAAAACAAAGAAGAAATACCTATCTCGCTGAAATAGCATTAAAACAATAATTAGGCTGTTCTTTGGAACAGGTCAAGCTGTTGCATTAATTCTTAAAGCATCATATTCCCTTAGTACTACTTGTAAAGGTGTGTTTGAAAAGTACAGAACCTTCTAAATACCGTGTGATTTTGTTTGTTATATTTTGGAGATAACATAAAAAAATCTGACAGCAGTTCACAAAGGTCATACCTGTAATTCCCTTTAACTATGTGATGTTTTAAATTTCTACAAACATAATTATTTCCAAATTCTAGTGCGCTGTACATATGTCTCTGAAGGCAAAACAAGGCAGATCTGGTCCTACGAGTAACAACAGCATTAGGAAAATAAATCAGTAGTGATAGATGATGAATATTTATGATTGTTTCTCTCCTACCATTTTAATCATTTACAGATATTTTCAGTTTTCATCCAGCAGAAGCACAGCTGAACGCCGTGCCTGCCCTGGAGCCCCAGAGAGGAGCTCAGCAGCGTGGCGGGCAGGCTCCTTCCCCCGCTCGGGCCGGGCCGCACGACAGCGCCGGGCGAGCATTGGGATGCAGAGCCGCGCCGCTCGGCAGAGCTCCGGGAGGCTCGGTGCCTCGGGCAGCCTCGGCGGCTCCTGGAGCTCTGTGCCGGCCTTGCAGCACTGCATTGGCTGCTCCAGCCTTTGAGGCTGCGGCGTGCTGCTCCTGCCCACCCCCGGTGCTGGGCCGAGGGGACGCCGAGGTGACCCGGGCGCCTCCAGGGCCTGCTGGCCCCGAGGAGGGGCTCTGAGGCAGAGGCTCAGGCAGCGGGAGCGAGGGCTGCTATTCGCTTTGATCATTCTGTGGGGGTGCAAAATGGAGGGGTACGTCCCCCTGCTCTGAGGGGTTTTATTTGGATTGGGTTTGTAGGTGGCTGCCACTCACTTTAACAGCTCGTGTCTCCCTCCCCTCCCTTCCCTTCCATCTTGAATGCACATGACAGTGTTTTTTCAGCCCTGCCAAGCATCCTAGTCTATATATTCCCATTTATCACACAAACATCTCTGCACCTTTTTACTGTACAACTCCTTCCAATCAGCAGAGAGCCCAGAAGCAATAATATATTTAAAGTACCCTGCCAGAGCATTTTCCTTGCCTGATGGCTGAGGAGAGGAGAAAGTCTGAGAGCTGGGGAGCAGAGGAGTAGAAAGAGACAGATGAATCTCCTCTGTACTGCACCCAGATCATGATGCACAAACAGGGCGCTAGAAACAAAATAACGCATAAAACATAATGTCCAGCATCAGAAGACAGACTTAAAGCTCCACCCCAGGTACTCGCTCTAAAAGAGCATTATAAGCATCCAGTTCTGTTTTATATGGGTCAGAAAATGCACTGACTTCATGTCCTTCTTGCTGGTCGCTCATGCACTTGAAGTGTAAGAATCACCCAAAAGTGAATGGGATGTAAAACTGCATGTAAACTAGTGGCACTACTAAGCATTGCATTCAAGGCTGGGCTTTCAGGTTGAAAGCCATATAGAACTTAAAAGTGCCAGTTATCAAATACCAATTACTGAATTACTGAGCATCACCAGTTAATTTTTACAGAAAAGCAGGTTCATTTCAGCTTTGGAGCCAAACCAGACAATGGAATGCAGTGGATAGCACCATTAAAACTAATGTGTGAGATGCAGGATCAGTGTTTAGCTGCATTGTGGGTTATGTGATCCATCACTAAACTGTTCAAGTCATGGGTGAGCTGTAGAGAAGGAAGGGCCAGGTTCTAGCTTAGCAGCAAATTCTGAAAAGGGCAGAGAACAAAAACAGAAAGACAAGGGCCAGTTTGTGAGGCAATTCCTTTGCTCGGTCGAAAATGTTGTTGCTAGTGCAGCCTAGTTACTTAAATCTATCTGGATTTTTGCTACTACCAGTGGCTGTTCCTGTAAATTGTAATGGATCTATAAGTCACATTGAAAAGCCAGGGCTGCTTTTCAGTCATGCTGACCATTCTTCCTTTTCCTGAAGCAAGTATTCATGAAGATTTTCACCCACTCTTTGCAGCCATTGAATCTCCAGCTAGGTAATTTCAGGTAGATGATCTCATTCCATTCTCAGTGCATCTCTTAAAGATTCACAGGGCTGAACAGACAGCAGCACATAGGTTTATTGAAACTCAGAACTGATCCACTTCATCTCAGTGATATGTTAGCTTTTTCCAATAAAGGAGAGATGATCATGAGGAACTGAAAAGAGGAAAGAAGGGGGAATGTGTTAAAAAAGTTCTTAATTCATAATTCATATACACATCATGTTTTTAATGAGGGAGGGAAAGCTCCCTTCATTTCTGTATTTTATTAGTGTTTGGGGAATAAAAAGGAAAAGAAAAAAAAAACTGAGGCAGTTGGCTTCAATATAGACCCAGAAGCTGTGGTTTCTCACCCGTGTCACAGTAGGGATTTTAACTGAAATAATGCCCGAGAAAGAATAATTTTAGGAATTGTATGTGGTCTGCTGTGACAGGGATATCAATGGTTATTCTACCCATGTAGCATGTAGTTGTGGGACAAGGAGAACTCTATTTTAAAAAACTACCTGGAGATACTTAGTATTTTAAAAAGGAAAAGGCATATTTAGCAGCTGGCACTGACACTGAAGGAACAGTAAAATCTCAGGAAAAAAATCAGGGCAAATGTGCCCCCATTTTATAGAATTCTTCATAAAACTTGTTAAAGCATAGATACAAGTGTCTATTAATCAGATTATACCTTTATGTAATTAGCATTATTTGGTATACTTTTGTGTAAATAATTTGACACTTACCTTCCTTCCTCTTTTAAGCTGCAGCTACACAAGTTGTAAAACAAAGTTACTCCTTTACTTCTTGAAATATTTCTGAATTATTTTAGCATATTCTGAAGAGACTCCTAGAGTAATACTCATTGTAGTACTTTAGTTTGCCTAATCATTTTTGCTGCAGAGATTTAGGAAGGTGAAAACAATCTCCATCTCTTGTACTAAAAAATTAAAGGTCAGTTGATCTGAAATCCCAGGATGGGCAGCATCCTCAGTGAAACCAGTGGCCAAAGGTAGTTTCTGTTTATGAGAGTGCATCACCCAGCCAAATAAGTAAAGCATATGTGGGAAGGAAGAGCATATACAGGTATCTAGAAAGTGAAAAATTTAACTGAGGATTCCCAGGGAGCTATTCAATCCCATTGAGGATGCTCCAGGAAGATAAAACCCCTTTTTTTCTCAAATTCATACACTAATATACGTTATCTGCTTCAGCTTAGGGCTGAGAAGGGTCATGTCTGCATGTGAGCAGCTCAGTTCCCTGCAGTCTGACACCTGAGAATGGCATCACTGCCCAACAAGTGCAACAAAGAAGTGCAAACAAATGTCCCAAATGCATTATTGCAATAAAATGCAACATTTTTACCCGATGCCCATTCATCACAAAATTTCCAGTTAGGACAAAAATCTTTAAGTCAAATTTTCTAATTGAATGTCTCCTTTGAAAAACATAGATGACTCTTCCATACATCCAGTGTGATAAGGCATTTAAAAAAAAATTAGCTGCTTGCAGAGAAAATCTGATTTTAAAAAATTAGTAATACACTAAAAGCATAGCTAAAAGGGTCTGAAAAACAGCTAATATACATTCCATTTAAGGTGATTAATTTGAATAACTCTAGAAAGGGATGAGTGTAAATGAAAACATAGGATTTTGCTATCATCTCACATACTTCAAGTTATTATTTTAAAAGTACATAGATTTTTTTTTAAATGACAGATAAAAACCCACATAATTGATTATATTACAAAGTTATTTTAACAGTGGATACCTTAAGCATATAAAATATTAATTTCATCAGTATAATTCATAAACGTGTGTGTATATATATATATGTACCAATTTATATATAACTCTCTAAAATATAAATTGCAGGGAGTATTTTGACTGGATCTTTATTTTTTTTTCCGTTGCATCACAGTAAATATTTCCAGTCTTTCTTTTTATTTTTTTTCTCATGGCAAGAAGTCTGTCTCTCACTGAACAAAGGAAATGATAGATGTGAGCCTCTATGATTGCTGAGAAGGCAGACACAGTAATGACACTCAGAAAATTCTCTTCAGTTCAGAAATCATATCTAGTACATTAGAAGCATTCAGGTTTACAGAGCACTATGTGCAAAAATCTTTTTTTTTCTAGGATCTTGGTTTGTTGTTAAAGTAAATTAGGTAAAACACATCAAATGAGGACATCTAAAATGTATGCCATACAGGATAATTGAGTTTCTATCTTTTTTCTTTAATTATCTTAAATTGTTTGTTTTGAGGTAGAAAAGACATATAGTGTATCAGAGAAGAATTGTCTTTGTTACTAATGCAGTATGTAGGAGGCAATACATACTAGCACCTGAATGTCTAAGAAATACAGGATTTGAAGGTTAATTGACTCACTGACACCAGAGATTGGATTTGTCCCAAACTTTTCATAAATACAGAGACTTTTGTACAGATACATGTGTGAGTCTATATGTCTGTGACCTAATTCTGACTTTCTTCCAGCTCACAGGAAAGCCACTCTGAATGAGTCGTGACAAAAATGTGGCAGGGGAGAAAGCTGGCAGTGAAAAACAGAAATTCTTGAAAAGTGAGGTGCATTCTTTTTTCTTTTTTTTTTTTGGTGTTTTTTTTTTTTTTTTGCTTAAACTGTGCAAAGATATTTCTGGTGCCAGACAAAATTTGAAATGGAGATGAAAAATGTAACTTAAATAATTTCTCTTTACATTGCCAAGAACTAAAGGGACTGTGTTTCTGTATACCAAAATCTAGCAAAAATCTACTTATTTGTCCACTGAAATTCAAAATTTGTCAAAGACATGGAAAACATTCCAATGAATCCTTGCTAGAAAAGTGGAATTGAAGTTTACAACACTGGGATTGTGATTGTCCTGGTCATTGAATACGAATCAGCCTACAGCAGGTAGGAGGAACTGCATGTCCCAGGATCTTATTTCCCCCAAGTCACTGTTCCAAGCAGTACACATTTTTCTATTCAGCCACACCTTGTTCTTAAATAGCTTTGCTGGTTGTATTCATCTGCAGTGGGTAGAAACAATGCTTTGAAAAAAATCTTGCTTAACAGTATAACCATGGATACTCTGCAACTTCTTAAACAATGTCCAGAACTTCTTTAATTAGTTTATTTTTCTGTTCGCTTTGGTTTAGGGTTATGGATTTTTTGTAATATTTACTACTGTGCTAACTTTGAAGCATTTTGTGCTTTTATCTAAATCAGTACAAAGGCCACACTGACTTCAGTAAAAACAATTTTGAATTTTAGAAAAAAATCTTTATCCTTTTTTTGATACTCATTACTTCATAGAATCACAGAATGGTTTGGGTTGGAATTAACCTTAAGATATCAACTTGTTTCTACTTGTTCCCTGCCATAGGCAGGGAATCCTTCCACTAAACCTCATTGCTCAGAGCCCAGTCCAGCCTGGCTTTAAACACTTTCAGGGATGGGGCATCCACAGCTTCTCTGAGCAACCTGTTCCAGTGCCTCACCACCCTCACAGTATCAAATTTCTATAGCTAATTAATATTTAATCTAAATTAAATTGTTGTTCCTTGTCTTGTCACTATATTGCCTTGCCAAAAATCCCTCTCCAGCTCTATTGTAGCCCCCTTTAGGTATTGCAGGGTGCTGTAAGTTCTTCCTGCAGCCTTCTTTTCAAGGTGAACAGCCCCAACTCTCTTAGCCTGCCTTCCTCAGAGAAATGCTCCAGCCCTCTGGTCATTTTCACAGCCCTCCTCAGGATTCACTCCAAAAGGCCACCTGCTCTTGTGCTGAGGACCCCAGAGCTGGATGCAGCTCTCCAGGTGGAGTCTCATGAGAGCAGGGGGGCAGAATCATTTCCTTCGACCTACTGGTCACACTGCTTTTGATGCAGACCAAGGTATGGTTGCATTTCTGGGCTGCAAGCACACACTACTGTGTGAGTTGATG
>WBNQ01077945.1:0-20573 GCA_013401375.1 Spizella passerina
CAATGTCATGCAGACTGTCTGGGGAAGCATCAGTCATTTAAAAATATAACTGCACACACTGCAGGGGTTCAAATGTGAACAAGAGCTCAGCCATTCCCTCTATTAACAAAGCCACCACAGCTCTCCCTCACACCCCAAGCTTTTCTCTAGCACTAAGCAATTCCCTAAGTGAAAGTCAGTTATAAAGTCATTTCATCACAACCAGTATTTTCTCAAAGCTTAAAAATTAAATCAAGTACTCTGCTGCTGGAATTTTCACTACCAGGAAGTTGCAATAATGCTTATTGCATTATGGTTACTGGTTTGTTCTCCCAATATGATAACTGCATCAGTTCAATGCTTTGAGTTAATTATTATTGTTTAACTGAGGTAAATGCAAACAGAAACCTAAACAGCATGGAATAAATAGTAGGAAACCAAGCTCAACTATGTAAAGAAAAACCAAATACTTCATGATCACCTGCAAGTATTAGGGAAATTCTCACACAGCTCTCACACATATGAAAAATTGAAAGCCCTGACAATCACAGCTTCAGAAAATGGCCACAGGAAAACTATAGTGATGTAAAGACCCAGGCTTTTGTCCTGTATCTTGACACTTGGAATAAGCACTGAATAAAGGTTTGTTATAATATTTTTAAACCCACTAGACCATAGATAGCAATATTTCCAGAATATTCTGTCATATTATCCCAGCAATAAAGCATATATAAGCACCATTGATTATCTGGAGAGACCACCACACCTCCAGAGATCCTCTGGAGCTTCTCCAGCAGTGATGAACAAGTACCTGCAGTGACAGTGTGCTCTCACTGGAGCGAGGGGCAGGAGCTGCAGCAGTGAGCCCTGGCACAGACTGACTCTGCTCAAGGGCCACCAGTTGCCATGGGAGCCTCCTGAGGCTGACCCTGGAGCTGCTCAAACAAGCGGCTCATGTGAAGCTGCTGCTGGGATGCTCAGGAAAGCTGTGAACGGCCCAGAGGAGCGACTGCCACACAACAATGTGCTCACTGCAGAGCAGTGCTCCAGCACCACTGAATGGACAATGCAAAGAGCCATTCAAGTGTCAGCTCTCCAGAGCAGGCAGACAAAGTGCTTTTTGTTCGTGTCTTTGAGATCCTGACAAATCAAAACTAGATTAAGTGTGCTGGCAGAGTGGCCTCACCTCCCAGGCGGATCTGAAATCCCAGGGCAGGGGAGAGGGCTGCAGGGCTCTGCCAGCACAGCCAGCCCTGCTCTGCCCTCCCTGGGACAGCTCTGGGGAAAATCTCACCTTGGAGCTGATGGGAGCTCACAGCAATCACTGCTTACAGCCCAGCTCCAGGGGAACTCAGAGATAACAACTGCAAGTCCTGATTCCACAGGGGAAGAGGAGTCTGTGCCTGAGCACAGTAAGCACTGAAGGCTTTATTATCTCTAGCAGAGGCTCTGAAATAGATACATTTGTGTTTTGTATAATTTCCATTTAACCTTGCTAATTTCCTCAGCGTTATTTTTTGCAGCTCAGGGACAAACACCGTTACTAAGTAACTCTCCAGGATGAAGTTTCAGTGCATTAGTTCTCACTGCTGAATTAAACACATAAGCATCTTAAATCCACAAATCCAACAGCCCACTACTCCAAAAACCACAAGGAGTAAGCACAATCTGTGCAAAAACACAGGAACGTTTATCAAACAACATATCAAATCTTAGCACAAATAAAACCCAGCAATTCAACTACTTCAGTTAACAATTAATACAAGCTCTGAGGAAAAGGAATGCATCTGCTTCCACTTCCTACATAAATCTCAAGTACATCTGAAGCAATATCTCAGATACACAACAATTTCAGGGCTACATTTTTGAAGGATAATTTGAAATCTTTCACAGCTCTGTGCCAAGTGAAGGCTGTGCCAAGCCAGCACCATCAGCACAGGTACCCTTTTACCACAGAAACACAGCAAAGAACTGCAAAAATTTCACACTTGTGAAATGCTTCACTTGCAGCAAGCCTGGGTAAGGGTTAAAACCCCTTCAGAGTATCAGTGTAGCCATGCTGGGCACAGCACTAAGGCTGCTTGTTAAACTCTGAACAGGCAACAGGCTGACACAACCCAGGTGGAGCTGCACATTTCCACTTTGAATGGCCCTGCACAGGGCACTGGCACTTGTGACAAGGAGTTAAAGGAAGAGAAAGAACAACACTGGAATTGTGATGAACTCAACACCCCTCCAGCAGCTCAGTTAGAGCAGCAGTTCTGTGAAAGGTTTGCACTAAACTACCTCAAAGTATGAAAAAAGGATATAATTCAAGCCTACTGTGTAACACCAAACTAATCTGCTACTTCTCCACTTGAAAATTCAGTGAGGCTTCAAAGCAGGGCACACCTAACTAGACAAACTAAAAGATTCATTCCTTACTTCAGAGCTGAAGCCTTCAGACCCTTCCATCCAACATACTTCATTTTTTAGATATTCCAGCATATGGCAGAGCATTCACCCCGCTATTTTATGGAGATGAAACATTAGTAAGGACTTTTCCCCATTCCTCCCCAAAAAGCACACCTGTAAAATTACCATCAGATACAATGTAAAATATATCACTTCAAGATACGTGATAGACACTCATCTCAAATATTTCAAGAAATTTCCAGGATTTCACAAAAACTCACCAGCAGACCAACTCCTAAATCCTGATTTAGCAGTTCCATAAGCATAACTGAAGAATGAGAAAGGTGCAGCAAGACAGGCACAGCTGCCTGTTCACCCCAGGTCTCATTTACTTTTCTGGTAAAGAAGAACTCACTGGGTAGGTAGGTTTGGAGTGACACACACCTTGGTATTTAAATAACTGAGATCTAGAGATGTAGGACAGAGGTGAACAAGCAGGAGTTAACTCTTCAAACAAATGCAGGTTTTAACAGGATAAATTCTTCTCCTATACCTGGAGTTTAAAGGTTACAAAAAGCTCAGTGTTGGAGGAACAGATCAGCACCAGGCAACAAGCTTTTTATAACATGGCAAAGATGCTCTGAATTCTGTGTAGAGGCTGAGCTGTCACTCACCCAGCAGGATCTATGGATTCCCAGCTCCACTGGAAGGTTCACACTTTCTCTTTCACATTCTCATAAGCAATAAACTCCCAGTTTCTGTTTAATCTCTGAACTCTGGTTAAAATGTTATTAAAAAAAATCAAAGTAACCAAGTCATGATTTTTAGGGGTCACGGCCCTTTGGGAGTGACCTAACAAGCAACAGATTCTTCAGACAAGTTTCAAGCCATCAAATTTGTTTCAACATGTACAAACTCTGCTAAGTCAAGTCTTTCAACAACAGTCACCAAAGGGTGACCCAGGGGAGAACACAATGGCACAACCTGACTAATTGCTACTCAGCCAAGGTGCTGGTTGTGTTTTCTTTTGAAGGCATGATGGATGCAGGGGGTTCTCCTACCAAAGTTATTTTCACACAGCTGCACAAGCCCTCTCTGAACTGACCCCAGGGTATTCCTTCACCTTCCACATTTTAATTATTTACAAATAGTTAAGCAGATCTTAAGAACAGCAAACCCACACAGGGACCTGAGTTCTTCCTCCTAAGTTTTCCAGAGTCAAACAGGAGTTTTGAAGCTCTAGAAAACAGGTGCTGCAACACCAGTTTAAAGTTTACTGCTAATCAATCCATGGAAGCTTAAAAGTTGACCTTTCACAAGCAGCAAAACACCAGCTGTCTACACCTGCAAGAGCACCACAAACGTGCTCCACTGTCCCATCTCCAGGCTCCTGCAAATCAAACCTGTCAGCAATGAAACCACCAAGACTCATCAGCCTACCTGATCAGACTGGAGCATTCTCTGCACCTGCAGAAGGAGCTTTCTTTGCACCTTCCAAACCCAGCCTGGAAATACAGAGCAGCTCGAGGAATTCTTTAATTGTCTTGGCAAGAAGCAGCGTAAAAATTGTGGAATTGAAGCACACAGATCAGGTTTTGGCATTAGGCCTTTCTTTAAGCTGCAAGCTAAAGCAGATTCTCCCTAGCCCCTCTCTGCTCACTTCTTGCCCCAAAACATTCAGTCCTTTCTTGTCCTTTTCAGATCCGAGTCAGTTCAGACCAATTTCTTTGGACAAGGCATGTTTTAATGGACTGCCTTCAGGAAGTCACTTTAACTCAATATACATTACTAGACCTATAGCATATTTACAGAAAAATAATTTCTTTACTACTACTCAGCTTGGTCTGCTGGGAGTGACACACGGCAGTAAGGATCAACAATGAGACTAAAAGCTGAATTTTGTTGGAAGAACCAGAAAAAAAAACCATAACAGTAGTTAGAAATACTTAGAAATTGAAAGGAGACAAAGTAGATTAAGCCATATTGCAATCCTGAGATCTTGAAATATGTTCAAATACACGAGGCTTAGCCCTACTAGGTCTCTGCTTTGAATAGCAAATAATTTGGGTCTAGGAGAGAGCAGCAGGCTAGAAGCAGGAAAGGATCTGCACCCAGCAAGGGCTGCTCAGGTAATCAGTCCCTGCCCCTGTGAGCAGTGCTCCAGCCTCAGGCACTGGTACAGTTTAGAAAGCTGGACAATAACTTGAAATCCTCATGTTTAGAAAAATGAGCTACAGGGCACAGCAGCTTCTAAGTTACTCTTTAGGGAGCTGCCAAGAGCTTCCTCCCCGACCCAGGCAAATCAAGGTGCCTTATGCAAGAGGAAAAGTCTCATACCTGAGTGCTGAATGGAGCTCGGCGGGCAGGGACATGATGCAACAGCACCATTAGTGCTAATGGGGCTGCTCTCTGGGCGTGACCCTGCAAGGAGGGGAGCACAGCGGCACCGGGCACAAACAGCTCAGTAAAAATCCACGCTCCACAGAGAAAGCAAGAAATAGATCTTATTGTCTTTGCCATACCCGTCTTACACTTGTCAAATGAAGCAAAACTCTTTGTCCACGACTCCCCAGGGTGACTCCACCAGACCCACCCAGCTCAGGCATCAGCAGAGGCAGTGCTGACTCCAGCCACCCTCTACAGGTAAGCAGAGCACCAGGCAGGTTTCCAGACTGCTTCCTACTCCCTGCTGATTACAACAGCAGGTTGGGCACTGCTGACTCCTCGGCGAATTGCTGCAGAACTCACCCTCAGACCCTTGTGCTGCTCAGTTACTGCCAGCCCTTCAAGAGTTCACAGGAAGAAGTGCCTGTGCAATGAGAACACTGCAGAGGAGTTGGAATGCCCCAGCAATGGAAAGCGAGACAGCTCTCCAGCCTGCCAGTCAACACTGGAGAAGGAAAGGATAATTTGCCTGGAGTAATGAGCTAAGTATAGAGTCACCACGATTCCAGTGGCCCAATTAGCTCTGCAATGCTCCTGATGCTGCTGGAACACCTTGGGAGGCAGCTGGCTCCAGCTGCAGGTGAAACCAGGGACTGAAGCCACTGCCCTGATCTTGTGCTTAACACACCAAATTCTGCAAAAGCAGCACCAAGAGGCAAGACCAACATTTTTTAACTCACTGGAATCTTTTTGCCATCCTCAGCTCATTGCCATATTGCAGCACTTTAGGGAACCCTAGGCTATTTTAGAAAACCCCTTGCCCAGTGCTCTCCCCAGGTCAGTGTTTAGCAGTCACCCTCAGCCTGTCATTTAAAAGCCAAAATTCCAGTTTGACAAGTGCAAGGCATTTTGGTTCCAGCTTCTAAAGCCTGCAGAACTGAAGGGGAGTGGGGGGGAAAGCAACATGACAGTGACCAGGCACATTGGTACCATTAGACAGCTATACAGGGAGCTGCTGCTTTTTGAAATTCACTGTTAATGAATATTTATTATTCATTTACTTTAACAAGGGTTTCTGTGTGTTACTTACACAGCTCTGCATCCACTGATGCCCCATGTGGTCACAGACTCTAAAAGAAGGACCTACAATTAGCTGTGCCACCAGTTTTCCTGCCAGGAGGTTTTGCCCCAAATTCCCTTGCAATGATTTGAGCACTGCAGGATACTGAACACTCGGGTACAGTGTCAGAACATTGAAGCTGAAATCCTTTTTATAATGAATTTGGAATTTTAGAGCAGGTATCTGATCTCCTTCCTTACTGACAAGTCCAACTGACCAGATGGCTTTGCCAGAACACAACCCAGCCCAAAATACAAAACCTTGGCCATGGATCTCCAAAACTGAAAATTTCCATGGGCTTCTCTGTGCAGCCCCAATTTACTCATCTGTTACGTCCAGGGATGCTCTGCAGCAGGGAAGTACACTAACCAAACACCTCCAAATCATGTGATACTCATGCTTGAGTCTGAAGGGATTAAGAGATTCCAGCCCAAAGGAAAAGAAAACAAGCAAGCTATTGTACTGTGCATTAGAACACAACTGTGCCTTGACCATAATCCACCAGCCAAACCTACAAGGAAAGCTGAGCAGACCTCAAAATATTTACCTTGTTCCATCTTCCTCCTTTTTCCTCAGAGAGTTCAGATTTTCCCAAAGTGCAAAAAGGTGCATTCTTTTGGAAGTTACTCAAAGAAAGGTTCACTGAACATAGACAAAGATGATAATTTAATTATAATGGCTATCCAACCAGAATATAATGCCCTGTTCACAGCAAATTCCTGCTACCAGCAGTGAGAGAAAATTAAGAATCTGAATTCTGAAATGTACTCATGACTAGTATGTTCACCAATCAGCACACAATTAAGCATTCCTGTTCTCTAATTGTAAAGATGAACACTTGTTTGATAAGGATTAGTCATTAATTTGATGGAAAGCTTATCCACTCTTAAAAACCATGCACAGTGTTTAGATGGAAAGAAAAGTTCTGCAGGCAATGGCAGTAAATTTGCACGTTTACATTAAGTACACTTCACTTGCTTTCAAGCTTCCATTTATTAAAGGAAAATAATCAAAATAATCTAGAAATGCAATCTGCTTAGACTTTTTAGTCAGGTTTCTTGGATCAAAAGTTCAACCATGCCTATGCTACAGTATGTGTTTGTTCTCAGAAGCGAATAAAAAGAAAAAAAAAGAAAATTCAAATATAACAATAAAAAAAATCAAAGCTATCAGGTCAAAACACTTAAAAGAGAGGTGTTTCTACTCTGTCAGACACAGCAAGCTGGCTGCAGAGAGTTCAGAGAAACGTCCTCACATTAAATTTCAAGCCAAGCTGCTCTGTGATATGGCAGGTGAGTTTCCTTCTCAGTGCCTCTAATTTTGGCTCATCAGTTCTTTGTAGGAGACAGACAAGTATTTGAGAAGCCTGAACTCAGAGACCCACAGAACAGCAGCAGTCAGCTTTGACAACAGTGATTTTAGTTGGAGAAGTCACCAAAGGCTGGATGCAGGTAAAACTCCAGGTTCCAGCTGCAGCACATCCAGCCCTGGGTCTGGAAAGGTCTCCAAGCAAAGGCCTCCAGCCCTACCACGATGCATCAACCAGCACAACCTCCCAGCAGCTCCTCTCTGTGTGCCTGAAGTCTCCACGATAGCAATCACACACCTGCAGACAGCAATGGAACAGCAAAGCTTCCCCAGGTACACATTGAGGTCAATTATGGCTCCAAGAGATGAGATCAGACAGGCACAGCCACTCCCAGGGACAGCAGGGACAGCCAGGCTGCTGCTCCCTCCCAGCTGCTGCACAGGACATCCCAGGGAAATGCCTTCCACCAATTCCAAGCCTAGAAATACCAAGGAAACTTTCCACCAATTCCTGACCTAATGGCAGCCACTTCCACGAGCAGCCTTGGACTTTAACTCATTCTGAAGGGACACAGTGATATCAGGAGAGTGACAGGACAGAGCTAAATGGTGGGTCAGCTCCTAGACTGGATCCCTCTGACATCTCCTCTACAAAACTGAGGCCTCACTTCAAAAGCACCTGAAGTTGCTTTACTCAGGCAGCATCTTGTGCAGGATGTGGGAGGTATTAAGACTCCACAGCCATAGTTGCTGTGGAACCAGGACAGTTTAAATAAATTGTTGTTCATCTCTATGTCCTCACTCTTGTTGTTACAGTCTCTTTAATTCACCCTTCAGTTTCACACAACTCTTCAATACTTTTAACTACTATTCCTAGCAACTGAAAAACCAAAAATCAGTATTCTGGTAGTCTAGCCTTGACCCAGACAGTGCTAAACTCTACATGACAGGGAAGGTACTCAAGGGAAGACCTGATTTTCCATCTGTTTTCTGAAATCCTGCCACCAGCTGTACAGAAACCCCAAAAAATAAGAATCCTACGTGCCCAGAACAGTCAAAGCTCAGAGGAGCTGAGGAGTCAGACTCACAGGGCCTGGGAGTCTTATGATGCACATGAGCCCTGTGTGAGAGGCTCCCAGGGTGAGCTGGGGAGATGCCCTGCAGCAAGTCCTGCCTTTGCTCTGCCCTCCAAGGACACTCAGGAAGCCAACCAAGTGCATCTTGTCTTCACAGACTCCATGTCAACCTACAGACAGGATTTCTGCCCTCTCCTCCCTCAGGTGCCCGGCAGCAGCTCCCCCCAGGCACTTCCACCAGCAGAAAAAGCAGCATTGGAGAAAACAAGTCTCATTTTGTCAGGAGTCTGCCCTTTCCTGGCTGATAGAGAAGTCAAAACCCTCCTTTAAAAGTACAGGGGAAAAGGAACTATTTTTATTTGTCCTTTCAGGTAACACCACAGAATTAATGCTTTGATTACAGCCCTCGTTTGCAGTCCCAAACTTGGAGAAGCAAATGAGGCCCACAAAAGGGCAACACAAAACTGTTCCACCAGTGTTTCTATAAATAATGTCTATACCAGTGCACAAATCTCTGGTAT
Organism: Spizella passerina; assembly: GCA_013401375.1. Taxonomy (NCBI): domain Eukaryota; kingdom Metazoa; phylum Chordata; class Aves; order Passeriformes; family Passerellidae; genus Spizella; species Spizella passerina. The sequence continues at coordinate 8,784 of WBNQ01077945.1, forward strand.
TCGAAAGAAAAACTACAAAGACTTAATTATGGCAATGCAGCAGCCTTCCTCCACAAATTCAACCTGAAGTGTATTACTGCCCCCCATACTGATTACATGTTCCAGAAACTGAACCTCAGAGTACCAGAACAATCCAAAATACTTAGAGACTATTAGACTTGTATATACAAAAGACTTCATCATACACACAGGCACCCTAGAGATTTATTTCATGCTACTTTGTTTTCAGAAATCTCAGTTAAAGAGAGATTTATACCATTTTCACTGGTTTTCCCTGATGAAAATCTTTCTTAAAATAGGGTACAAGAGCCTTTGGTAGAAGTTTTAGCCATGGGCTGGTGTGAAGGGAGAAACACATCCAGGAAGCCAAGTTACTAGGACAACGATGTCCACTTGAAAAGTGGCAGCAGAAATTAGAGCGGGAAAAGTATTTTTCAATCCTTATCTCAGTAAGGGCTAAACCAAGCAGGACCTGAGAGGTTAAATCTGGTATATCTGCTAGAGGTAGGCCCAGCAAGGAATAACTTCAGTTCTGAGATTAACCCAAGACGAGGTCACTCTGCAGATGATGCAGGAGTTTTTGGAATAAAATTGAAAGGAGGGGAGCACAGAACACACAGCTTGAGATCAACACACACAGGATGGAAGAAGATAGTTAAACATCAAAGTAACAGAATACAAGTCTTTCCCACATGGATATTCACTGCCTTCTAGGCCATGCTCTGGAAGCTCTGAGCCTCATGGCAGCCTTCCCTGCGGCCCAGTCCCAGAAGTCCAAAGATTTGAACATTCCCTGCTGTGGCTCTCCCTCTGAAGAACACACCCCAGCCAGGGCTGCTCTGCTCTGGCTGCCTTTGGGAAGCCCAGCTCTTCCCAGGTGGCCAGGGACCAACACCAAGTTTCTGATTTCATTCCAGCTTCAAGCTGATCCCACAGGTGACAGGGTAACTGTCCCAGCTAAGCTCATCCAGCACAAGTCCTAAAGCTTCACCAGACACAGAATCGACTCTGAAGCTGATCCCCTGCACGCTGCAGAATCAGATGGTGAACAACCAACGCCACAGAAGGCAGGGACTGCAGCAGCCCCATCAGCACCTGGGATGAAGCTCTCTGCAGCAAGCCCAGCCCCATTTCCATCGTGGTTTGCCAGCCCATCACAATGAACACTGCAAACAGCAGCCAGATGTGCTGAGCAAGGCAAAGAACAACTTGCTTTGCTTGTCACCTCCCAGGGCTCCTCCAAGCCTCAGTTTCTTTGATGTTCTGCCCTCCTTCAACTAACCCCAGCTGCAAAGTAGCATTTTGAAGTATTTACAATTCAGTATTTTGGTTCAATCTCTCTTTAAAAAGGGAGTTGATCCTGCTTAGGATCTATCTGCTTGTGTTACTGAGGACATTTCATTACTGGCATGAGTGGTTATGTACAACTGCCTGCCCCCAAGCCAGCCCACCAATGCTGCTTTACAGCTTCTCACTGCATTCCTAATCAAGAGGAAAAATAATGGATTTACTACTCTAAAATCAACTTCCACTGCAGTCTTGCTCAAGGTAATATTTTTTCAGAAATGGCAATAATTCAATACTGCAGCCTGGATAAGTTTAGTTACAATATCACTGAACAAGGAACAACCAGCTCAAGTCCTCTGAAATCCAGCTCCCCCAAGGAAGGCCAAGAACACCCTATTTAGGAAGCCTGTTGTAGAGCCTGGGTTTTTCCCCCCTTCCTTATCAGTCTAGAAGAGTTCCCCCACCACCATGACAGCTATTACAATGCCATTAGCTGCCTCACTCATGCATATGCACACACAAATTCCAAAAAAACTTCCAGATGGATCTTCCCATGGTTATCTTATTGTAATTATTTCAGCATTAATACCCACGAGGAGGAACAGTGCCTCTGAAGGATCCAGCTGCCCCAGAAGCCCTACAGAGCACACATCCAGTTACCAGTTTAACCTGCAGCCACACTCACATGCCAAAACCACTGCTGCTTTCCAGATTCACCTGAAGAGTCCAAGTCTGAGGAGTTTCAGAAGACAAACCAAAGCCAGGCATCAGCAACTGTGTTTTAGGTGAAGCCTTTACAAACAGTGCTTCCTGCTGGACATCACAGCTCCAGAAACAGCTTTTCCATTTCAACCAACATTCCAGAAAGTTGCCTGTTTGCTCTCCTTCCCTCCCTTCCTCCCCAGCTCACTTTGCATGGCTCTGCAGGCCCAAGCCTCACTTCCAGGTGCACACTGGCACTTCCTGAAGGAGAGCAGAGCACCTGAGGCTCAGAGCAGCACAACCTGACACCCTGTAACACACTGAACGTCAGAGATACCACTGCTTGCAACAAGATCGTGCTGCATTTCTTCCCTGCTACTACTACAGGCTGGTTCCTCCCTTGAGGAGGAACTTCAGGGATGCCCCATTGCCCCTGAAAACCTACAGCCAGCTGGGGGTCACCTCCTGACACCACTACAGGAACTGTGAAGCAGGTGAGGGGAACAACAGGTCAGGGAGACTCATGCTCCAGTTTACCTTCTGTGGGATCACGTCCATTCTGTCAGTGCTTCTCAACTGCTCAAAGCAAAGGGACAAAGTTGGGGCTGCTTTGCTGAAGCTGCCCTCCAAACAAGGCCAGCTGACACCAGAGCAGGCTGTGGTTTGTGACCTCTGCCCATCCCACAAGCAGCTGGCACGTTTGCAATGCACACAGCAATGTTTGGGGCTAAGGCATCCAAGGCAGAGGCTGGAAGCAGCAGGAGCTGAGGGCTCCAGCTCTTTGCTGGGCATAGTAAACAGCCCCAGCAAAATGTCAGTATTTCCAATTCCTCCTCTGCCACTGACTTCACCTTCAGGTCTTCACTCTGTCACTAACTCCCCTTTGAGGTCTTTCACACAAACCACTCAGCCACCCCGAAATTTTGAAGCACCATGAAGAAAGATATACTTGCCTTTAAACAATCCAGTTTTTCACAGGAATTACAGCACAAATGAGCCCTAAGGATATCCCTGAAGTTTTCCTGACAGCACTGGGAAGTTACAGCACCAATAACTAGAAGAGGGCTGTAGTTCCAAGACATGAAGCTCATTTCTCAGAGTTTAAAACCCACATGGGATCTCAAGGCAGATCTTTACAGCACCAGCTACTCAGGCTGGAGGCAAATGCAGAACAGTTGCAGTTATTTCTGAGGCAATTCAGTATCTAACAGGTTATTTTGAGAGAAACATGACATGACTTTGATTCAGCCAGTGAAAGCTACTATGAAACACTGGCATGTTTAAGTATCTGGGGTTTCATTCTGGTTCACAGGATTTGATAAGCACTAATCTGGCTGTTTGGATCACGTGCTCTGCAGACACATCCACACCGACTGAAGAGCCCTGTGCTGCTGTATCCATTACAATTCCCAGCAGGAAGAGCCCTCGCAGCCTTTGAGCTGTGCAGGTGAAGGATCTCAGGCTCCATGCTGGAGCCAGCTCCTCCACAGAGACAATTCCTCCTCCCTGTCCCATCAGAGCTGCCAGGCTCCTGCCTGTTACTCCAGCAGCCCCAAGATCCCCTTCTCCTAAGTTACTCCTTTTTTCCAGGTTACTTGCCAGCAAAGCACTGCACAGCCACGTTCCTCCTACTCCTGCAAGCTGACAACATACTTCTCTCCATCATCCTGCCTTGCATGTAGGTGGAATGAGATCTGAGATAAAATATTGTATCCTCTATTTCAGAAGCCTGGGCAGGCTCCATTTCTGTCTCCTCCAGCTGCAGATGGCCATTTTCATGGAAAATAAATAAATAAAATGAAATGAGAGCTTATCAAGCTGACCTATTCCACTTTTGTGGTGTCATTTGTGGGTTGCACGGCTTGTTCCTTGAGCAGGTTAACATTGATATTTTAATAACTGCTGGTGCAGACAGTTGATGCAATAAATACTAACAGTACCCCAGACAGGCACCTACAGCACTGCCAGTGAGAGAATTCAGCCTGGCTCTCCATTTATCATTCCCACAACCTGAAGTGGGACAAGAGCACCTTTCAGTGCAGAGATAGATCACTGTTAGTGCACCTCTGCCCTTCCCCAGGCTCCAAAGCAGGCACAGAACCTTGGCACTGAAACACTTCAGAACCTCATGCCCCGCCTTCACTTATCTGCACAAAGTTTCAACACTTACAGCCCAGTATTTCCTGTGCTAGGAAAGAAAGCACCACTTCTATCTCTCAAGCCCACTGTAATCAGTAACAGCTGAAGCAAAGCAGGTATCAGATGTCAGCCTCCTCCCCTCCAGTTTACAAGCACTCCTTCATAAAACCTCCTTCATCTCCACCAAAAAAGTTCATTTCCTAATACCACATGCTTTAGCAGCAGACAAAAGGCATCTCAGCTCTTTATCTGAAGCTCAGAGCATGACAGGTACTACAACAAACCTGTCACAGCTCCTTCCGTCACGCTGCCAACCCTTCCCAGCAGACTCACCTTTATAGTATAAATAACATAAATATGCTTTTATATTCACCAGAAAGCCAAGCTGTGCTTCCACTCAGCACTACCTGACATGATTCACTAGGCAAGTTCTTTTCTTCTAAAAGAAAGCTTTATTGCACATGGCTACATCACACAAGAAAACAAACAGGTGAAGCACACAGAAAAGTGCCTACGAGACCTGAAGCCTGCAAGAGTTACAAGCTCACACCCAACCTTCCCACAGCAAGGGAAGTGTGCACAGAAAGGAAAGAAATCAGCTTCCTGTATAAAGTTGTGAAGAAACACCAGGTCTCATCTGCTGATCAAGAAAACATTCTCTAGAAGAGCAAGAGCAGGAACAACTTCAATGCACAAACTTAAACTCCACGTTGCGGGGCAAAGCACTTACCGGGGAAGGGCAACATCTGCTCACATCCCAGCGAAAGAACAGGACTGTTAAAAGGAACACGGGGAAGAGGCGTAATTAAAGCCCCAAAACCATATAAACAAAAAGTCTTAACAAGTCCCACTTAGAAAAGGAACAGGCATTTCGGCCGCACGCACAAGGGCAGCTGAACACTGCTGACACCACAGCCCCAGCGGCCGGAGCAGGGGCCGGCGGCTGCCAGCGGCATGGGGCGATCCCCGGCCGGGCTCGGCCACCCCAACGGGCCGGGCGGGGGGCGGCAGCGTCGGGCGAGGCCCGCAGGCCTCGGGCAGCAGGAGCCCCTGTGCCCCGGGGAGCCCACCCTGCCCCGGCCGCCCGAACCCGGCAGCGCAGGGCCCGGCCCGGGGCCGCCCGGCATCGCCGCTCGCCCGGGGACAGAGGCCGCCGCACCGCGGCCGCGGAGCCGGGCCGCCTTCTCCTCCTCCTGCCGGCCGTGCCGAACCGAGCGGAGCAGAGCGGAGCACAGCGGGGCCGAGGGCGCCGTGCCGGCCCCGCCGCCGCCCCTCACCCGCAGCCGAGGGGGCGTGTGCGGCCCTCAGTGACAGCGCGGCCGCGCTCCGCCAGGCCCCGGCGCGGCGGGCCGGCCCTCCCCGCTGCAGGACAAGGGGCACCCCGGCGGGTCCTTACCGCTGGGCAGGGCATGGCGCGGAGCCCCCGCCCGTGCCGGGGCGCGGCGTCCTGCCGGGGCCGGGGTCGCTGCGGGCTCGGGGCCGCCGTCGCCGCCTCACGGACACAACAACATGGCGGCCGCGCGGCCTCCTCCCCCCGCGGGGCGGGGCCGGCGCGCGCCGCTCCCGCCCTCCGCCCTGAGGGGAGGGGAGGAACGGGGGGGGGCGGCCCCCGGCCCGCGCTGAGGGGACCGCGGGGTCACGGAATCGATCAGGGAATCACGGAATAGAATAGCGGCGCCACCAGGGTTGGGAGATCATCTACTGGTTTAAGAGCGTCTACTGGTTTAACTTCGCCTACTGGTTTAACTTCGTCTCTTCCAACCGTCAGCCCAGCACCGCCACCGTAACCCCTAAACCACCACCCCGCATCACCCAGCGGCAGATGCAGACGCCTCTCGAAGGCACCGAGAGAGGGTGACTCCACCACCCTCCACCTCCCTGGGCAGCCCTTTCCGAGGTCTGACCGCTCGGACGGTGCAAAGTTTTTTCTAATCTGTAACGTGGCGGCCCCGCTGGCCTCGACGCTGGCCGTGCCCTCAGGAGGCGGCTGCCATCCCTCGGCCCCTCAGAGCATGGGAGGCAGGGCCGGCAGGCATGAGTAAGGGACTGAGCATCTCCCTGAGGAGCAGACACTGCCGGAGCCGGGCCTGGCTAGTCTGGAGAAGGGAAAACTCAGAGGGGATCTCATCAATCCGTGCCAATATCTCCAAGGGGTGTCAGAGGACAGTACCAGATTTTTTTCAGTGGTGCCCAGAGACAGAACGGGGAGCAATGGCCATAAACTAAACCACAAGAAATTCTACCTCAACATGAGGAAGAGCTATCCACTGAGCAGAGCCCTGGACCAGCTGCCCAGGGAGGGCACGGAGACTCCTTCTCTGGAATAATCCAAACCCTGGATGTATTGTGTCACCTGCTCAAGGTAACCATCTCCAGGGGGTTGGACTGGATGATCTCCAGAGGTCCCAGCTATTCTGTGGTTCTGTGGTTCTGTGATTCTGTGAAGCCAACTTGCCGATTGTCCCCCTGTGATGTCCATAAGCCTGGCACTGGATGGGTGAGGCTGTGGAACAGGCAGGGTCTCAGCAGAGGTTTGGCAGCCATCTCATATTGTGAGTCAGGTATCAGTGGAAGTGTGTGCTGAGGGGGGCTGAGGTGTGTGTTCCCACACCTCACTGCCATCCATCCCCCTCAGGATCCTCAAAAATCTCTGGAGAAACAACCTGTTCCACTGAACAGATATAACCTGGGATTAGCTAGTTAGTCAGGGTGGTGCTGTTCAGTCCCTCTAAGGGCCATTCATTTAAGGCTTGGACTTGATGATCCTCATGGCTCCCTTTGCACTCAGAATATTCTGTGATCTCCTGAAGCCATTCTGGTGTGCAAGGTCTCCTGGCCGATGTTTGCAGCGTTGCTTTGGTGACACTCAGCTCAGCTGTGGGAACATGTGTGGCCCCACGCCACCAGGCCATGCACTGTCCAAGCCACCCTGCACAGCCCACGGCTCCTAAAGCATGAGGTAACGGGGAGCTGGGAGCCAGCACCAGGCTGGACTGCCAAAAACCACATGGAAACTGAGAGACTGAGATAAAGCAAAAGGCCTGTGAGCATTGAGCTACAGAAAACACAGGAAAGCTGGAGAGTGGCAGCAGTGTTGGAGGTGGCAGAAGCATTGCTGGTTCCAAAATGAAGCTCTGGCTAAGCCTTGTGCAATGGAGCTCCTTTCCAGCAGCAAGATTTATATCTGGGCTTTGTTGCAACTGTGATGGATGGTTAATGTTTTATTTTTATACATATCTTTAATTTACAATACCATATGTAGGTCAGGTTGTACTTTTGCGGGAGATTTCCACCTGCTCCTCGTGTTTGCCTTGATCTGAAATGAAAAGCTTGCAAGTAGCTATAAAATGCACTCCTAAATTATCCCCAGGACTCTCCCTCTGAGTCCAAGGCTAGTCATTGTAACAGATGGACTTCAGTCTGTCATTAGGTCATGTCTAAGCTGGAAGGAGCACGAGTGTTCAGAGGGAGCCATGCAAAATGCTCAAGCCTGTGTCTTCACACTCAGATATGAGCCACACAGTGAGCTGTGTTCTGGTTTGGCTCCCTTGGTCAGGGACAGCAAACATTTGAAAGGGAGTTAATCAGCCCCTCTGAAGGGATTTTTTCCAACAACAAGCCATCATCTGAATGCAAATGTGATCTGAATGTCAATATGTACTTTCAGAGGAGCTTTGGAAGAAATACAGGTAACTGAAGGGAAAAACAGGATTCCTGGCCTGTTTACACCCAAAAGGAATGAAAATATGTAGAGCCAGTAGAGATGTAGCTGAAAAGGATGTGTGTTGACAGCATCAGCAAGCAAAATATGAATTTTGAGAAGTCCCTGTTAAATGTTGCCTTTTGCAGTGTGCCTGGAGGGAGATCAAATGTGACCTACTTTGGGAAGTGGATCCTGGAGACCTGGGGCTCCTGTGCAGCAGAACCTGCTGGGTGCTCCTGCTGGTCCTTACAGAGGGGGAAATCCTGCAGTGCCATCCCTGTGACAGGAAAAGCTGGCACTTCCAGCGCTTGTTGCATTTGTACATTTTGTGTTTACCAATCTGGTCACACACAGTGCACGGAGACATTCCATGTCTTGTGTCCCAAACCTCTCTGGATCTTGTGTTCCAGTCTATTTTTTAATACATGGCTCAGTGTTAAATGACTTTTACTTCTATTTTCCATGATGATCAGAGCAAAGGATAAGAATTATTTTATGGAAATGGAAATTACTGGACCCAAAGGGAGAGCAAGGCCTGTGAGAACCTGACACACAGCTCAGGGAACAAGGTGTTCCCAAACCCAGAATCCTGAAGGACCTGGAGTGAATCCTCACTCAGCCAGTACAGGGGTTTTCATTTGGGGGGTGGAGGGTAGCAATGAATTATGGAGGAACTCCTGAAGCACTGGCTGGTTTTAAGCTGGAGGAAGTAAAGCAATCCAGCCATTCAGACACCTGTTAGTGTGACCTCAAGAGCATTACAAGCTTAAAATATAAAATAAAAAGGAAAAAGTTGGGGACAGCAAGTAAGTTTAAAAATGTAAAATAAAAATGTGATGTGTCTTTGCACATACATAAAGATTGATTGCTTTTAACTAAGATAACTAAGATTATACCCTTGATAATTGTTTCCTAGACAAAGATATATAATAGAGGCATTAATTTATTCAGTAAATTAGTGCAAAGCTGGTCCATGAAAAGATAGCTAGGTGGAAAAGGTAGGGAAGTCCCCTCAAACATGCACCAGCTGTGGAGGCACCAAGGGAATTTGTGAGATTATAAAGGGAAGAGTGGGCAGAAAGTGCCTGGATTCCCATGTAGCCTCACCTCCCTGGATCCCAGGACCACAGCCTGGCCCGTGTGTGCTTTTGCTCTTGCACAATATTTTTCAGACAGGCCTTGGAACAAAAGGTAGGAGGGAGCTGATGGCATTTGCTGATGGCACAAAGCTGGGAGGCACTGGCTGTGCAGCAGGAATAGCTGTGCTGCTGGATAACATGGAGTGCTGGCACACTGGAAATGGGATGAAATTTAATAGTGGAAAGTACAAGGTCATGCCCTTGGGAATTGCTAACAAGAATCTCTGCCACAAGCTGGGAGCTCATCAGTTGGAAATGACAGAAGAAGGGAAAAATCTGGGTGTATTTGTTGGTCTCAAGATGACGACAAACTCCCAATCTGAGGCAGATCTGACAAAAAGCACACACACATGGAGGGATTTCCAGCAGAAGGGAATGTTAATGCCATTATAGAAGCCTCTGCTGCAACCTGCTCTGGAATTCTGCATGCAGCTCTGGTCACTTTTAATCGGGGGACACAAACTTAAAATGTGACTGGAAAGTAATTATAGGCTAATCCTGATTTTTTTTCTTATACAAGGATCTTGAGATAATTTGTTTAGCCAGAAAACCTGAATGCTGAGAGAAGGTACAGTTGTTCTTTGTGAAACTTATGGAGTAAACACAGCAGTAAACACATCTCCCTTAAGAGCAAGGGTGATGTTCCTGTAGGAGAAAACAAGTATCCGATGGCCATGAGGAGTCTGGGCTGAAACATGAGAACCCCAGAGCTTCCAGCAGCTCAGGTCCCGAGGCTCTGGCTCATCCTTCCCAGAGCTGCTGTCCCCTGATGCCATTGCCACCAACAGCTGACCCTAAAAGCCCAGTGAGTCCTTTCCAAACTGGTCTTACCATTTGGGGCACAGCCACGGAGTCACCAGCTGGCTTCTTATGGAAAGGAAAGAGGTGCCTGGTGTGGGAAGATATTCCTTGGGCTGCAGTTGCAGGCCAAATGTCACCTGAGTGATTGGCTGTGTTCAAATCTGCTCGTGGTGGTGGTGAGGTGAGAGCATCCTGTCCTGGGTCATCCCTCAGATCCCCTTCCAGAGGCTGCTCTGCCCATCCTGCACAGGGGCTGCAGTCCTGGAGCCATCCCCACCTGGAACAGGGAGAAAGAGCAGAACCAAAGGTGTGCCAGGTCCTGGTACCATCCCCACCTGGAACAGGGAGAAAGAGCAGAACCAAAGGTGTGCCAGGTCCTGGTGCCATCCCCACCTGGAACACGGAGAAACAGCAGAACCAAAGGTGTGCCAGGTCCTTTCCTGTCCCTGGTACCATCCCCACTGGATCAGGGAGAAACAGCAGAACCAAAGGTGTGCCAGGTCCTGGTACCATCCCCACCTGGAACAGGGAGAAAGAGCAGAACCAAAGGTGTGCCAGGTCCTGGTGCCATCCCCACCTGGAACACGGAGAAACAGCAGAACCAAAGGTGTGCCAGGTCCTTTCCTGTCCCTGGTACCATCCCCACTGGATCAGGGAGAAACAGCAGAACCAAAGGTGTGCCAGGTCCTGGTACCATCCCCACCTGGAACAGGGAGAAAGAGCAGAACCAAAGGTGTGCCAGGTCCTGGTGCCATCCCCACCTGGAACAGGGAGAAACAGCAGAACCAAAGGTGTGCCAGGTCCTGGTACCATCCCCACCTGGAACAGGGAGAAACAGCAGAACCAAAGGTGTGCCAGGTCCTTTCCTGCCCCTGGTGCCACCCAGGGCCCTTTCATACATTTCCCTCCTGTGGCCCCAAGAGCCACCTTGGCATTTACAGGCTGTTTCTGTTTTGATGAAAAACTGATGGCAGGCTTAGATATGTCTTAAAAAAACAGCACACCGAGTCCTGGTTCAGTAAGAACAGTCAGACCACAGAACACAGGGCACTTTGCTTTCTCAGGGCTCCAAACTGGCTCCCTTGGTCAGTTTTTTACCCAAAACCAGCTCTCCCCAACCCATCTCTCCTATTTTGCTTGTGTTTTCATATTTTTTATTCTATTTAAAAGTTTCATTCATTTTACTCTGCTGGGTGTTTGATGAATGCCTGAGAAGAATGCTGACCCTGACCACAGTATTTACACTGTGTTCCTCCATGTGTAGGTGTTTCCATTCTTCCAGTGCTGTTCCATTGTTCATTCAATCCAAGTGGCAGCAGGTGACACTGGGGTCAGCACAGCGTGAGTGCCACCCCTGATTCAAATGTGCCAGGAGAGAGGCACTGCCAGTCATCCTGATGGGGCCCCAAAACAGATGCTCTGACTCATTCCCTTGCAAAGGAGATGAATAATTTGAAAATAATGAGATTTTTATTACATACATATCATTTTGGTCAGAACATTTTGCAAGAGCCTCATTTGAGGATTTTTTTGTCTTGTAATAACCCCATTTTTACAGCAAGATGTGCCATTAGCGACGCTTGGCTGCAGGGAAGCAGCACGAGGACGCTGCCTTGGCTGCCCATCAAGATGATTTCCACAGGACTACTCAAGCAGGAACACTTGGGGGACTCACAACTTCAAATTCAGTGGAACAGAGACAACATTTTTGAGCAAACACTGGAAATGGCTTTGGTGTTTCCAGGTAGGAGCACTGCTTGCTGAGCCTGGCTCTGCAAGGATGCCACCTGGTAGTCAAAGCTGAAGCCATTGGTATTGAGGATGTGCCAGGAGCTCAGTGTGGGCAGAATGTCCAGAAATCTTGGTTTATGGGTGCTTATATTATTTTCTTTAACAGACTAATAATCCATATGAGATTATTATTAGATTAATAGGACTTCATGTTACACTCATCTTTTTCTCCTATGGATCCAGGTTGGGAGAGTTGGGTCTGTTTAGCTGGAGAGGAGAAGGCTCCAG
>WBNQ01077948.1:0-19681 GCA_013401375.1 Spizella passerina
TTACTTTACTAGCCCAAAAGGTAAAAGAATCAAAGTTCCAGACCACACTGAGAAGCTGCTGGTGTGGTCCCAAATAGAAAAAAAAAGGAAAAAAAATTACTATAGGGANCCAAGGAGAATTTTATTCAGATAGGTGCTGGGGTGCAGAAGAGCAGAAACTGCAAAAGTGGCTTTATCAAAATCTATCTGAAGATATTCTTCTGCAAAAACAGCAAGAAACAGTGTTAGTGTGGCTACCCCTACAAATCTGCAGGCTTGTCCTCCCTTTGCAAATGTAAAAGCAGGATAGATATTTTAACTCTTCAAATCTGCAACTGGCTTTTCCTACAGGATTAGCTAACGTGTAACAGAAGAGGCTAGATGTCTTTACAATGTAAACATCTGTTTGCTTGAAGGTGTATTTTTTCCCTGTAAGTCCATCCGGTACAACAATACTGGCAATACCATACCTTTATCTGATTTGTATCTTTCTGAGGGATTCCTGCTCCTGCCTGAGCAAAACACCTCATCTGACTAGCATGCCTGTTTGTTACAGCAACTCCAAACCTCTAAAGCCTGGTTACAGACACTTTCAACAACCAGCACGCAGAGAATAACACTGGTCACACCAATGAATGCTTTCTAAAGAAACATGTTTGGGGCACTGAAGCACAATTTCACAAAGCACTTGACAACAGCATGAGAAGATGCTGACACACACAAAAAGACTATTCACTAGCATTTAGTCGTGCCCAGTCTGTTAGATACCAAGGAATTACAAGAATTAGAAATAATGCCAAAGCTGCTCTATCACAGCCTTTACAAGAAAATGGAACACTAAAATGTAATTTTCATATAATCCTTTTCTCTTTTACATCTACACAGAATCTCACTGAGCCTCTGCACATGGCAGAGTATCCATTAATGAAACATTACTGCAAGATTAGGACTTCAGATCAACTAAATAGCATGATCATGTAAGAATTTTCTTTTTTAAGAATAAATTGCTTCTGAATGTGCACATTTAAAAAAAGCCCTTCTTCTTAAATTACTGAATGTCTAACAGTGCTATCCTATAAAGCAGCAAGAAAAATAAAATCTCTCACCTTCTGACTGTATAGTCCAAACAATAAGAACATTATCAACATCCACAGAGATGACATGATCACCAAAAGGCTGCAGAAGGTGTATCTTTGCCTTGTGGCCTTCATAGGTATGAACCACCTATAATTTCAATACAGAAATGCTTCTAACAAGCTGTTAAGGTAGAATACCATGTTAACATAATACTTGAGGACAGCTAAAAGATGCCAGCAACAAGTTCAAATAAAATTCATGGAAAGGACAAACAATTTGAAATGCAAGAGAAATAATTGTATCTGATATTTAAAACTGTTTGAAAAAATATGCCAGCTAGCTATTTTTAATTCTTTATTTTCGATTAATTTAGCTTATGCGAATTGATGATTTTTTAATCTTTAAACAGCTACTGAATTATTCCAATTAATATGCAAAACACAGTTCAGTTATGGAATTTGCTCTTACGTTCCAGTTTAAGCTTTTAACTCCTCATTTTACAGCTTGTTTCCCTAAAACTGAAGGTACCAAACAGCTACAGAAACAGGCATTCAGAGAAAATTAACTTCCTTGATACCACAGACACTACACAACTGTTTTTTACTACTGAGTAATAAGTAAGGTAATAGAAACCTCTTTGTTCCTGGCAAAAGCATGGAGAATATTGTCGTATGAAGCAAATATCAGCATGCGATCTGCTGCCAAACATGTGATGTCCTGTGGCAAAGCATTACCTGTTGATCAAACAAAAGAAAAGTTAAACGAGTTTCGGGTTCCCAGCAAGAGAGAAAGCTTGACAGTGTATTTCTTTGGCACAGTGACCCACAAAGAAAACCCTCTGTTCGAACATCATGATGCATTTTAGAGAAATACACACATTTCAGAAGCATGCAAAAATTACTACAAAACATTACACCAGTAACAACATCATAAGTAAGATAATATTGGAAGAACATAAGGCTGTTATTTTTAAATCACTTGAAAATAAATCAGTGAAACATCTCTGTAAGTAAAGGTACACATTAGCTCTGTGAGGGGTGAAAAAACAGATGATAAATTAAAGCCTCAGCATTAGCAATGCTTATTAGGTAAAGTTATTCTGCAGGCCTAGGAGTTAGTGACTCACTCCTGCACCTATCTCCTGATCACACAAAGAATTTAATGCTCTAAGAATACATCTCATTCCTTACCTCATGACTGGTTCAGAAAGAGTATCTAAAATCAGTATATTTACTTTACTAGCCCAAAAGGTAAAAGAATCAAAGTTCCAGACCACACTGAGAAGCTGCTGGTGTGGTCCCAAATAGAAAAAAAAAGGAAAAAAAATTACTATAGGGAGTAACACTCTCAATCCAAGGAAATATAAAAACGTAAATTACTAAAGCACTTTACACTTCTGCAGAGAAATACTAGTCAAAAATCACTGAGGGAGTGCACCTGTGATACAAACTAGCATGGTCACACAGGTGAATTGTTAGCAGGCACAAAGAAAACCGCACCCTCTGCTGTACTGCAGCACAGCGTCAAAAGGAGGAACTAAAATGAGAACATAAAATAAGGTTGCATTCCATGAGGTTTCATTTGTTTGAACGTATCTTCCCACAGCACCTCTGAAGTGACTCAGGCTTACAATCAGGTTACAGACACCTGGCACTCCACAGGAGCTGCATGCAAGGCTGCTTAGGCCAAGACAGTTTTAGGCAGACCCAAGTTAAAAAGTTCAGAGCATCAACCACATAACACTTACAAGCCAACAGCACATAACAATATGGGAGGCACAGCATTTATTTTTTTCAATCACAATTTTGTATGCAAACATCTCAATTTCTCAAAAAGCTTAGATGATTACATTATGTAAGAAGATGTAGCCCACTGTAGAACAATATGCAATGCTTTTATCACTTTGCAAGATGAAAAAGTTAATTTGTTTACACCTTTAAAAATGCATAGCTGAAATCTTAATCTAGTCCTGGTTGTGTGACATTTTTTCTCAAATTTACAGATCATCTATTAATAGAAAATATTTTATATATGACATCTCTGTAAAAACTTTGTAGTACACAGAAGTAAAGCCCCTACTTTTCAAGACAGAGTGCATCCCTCTGAATTGTGTAAGTGTCAAGTGAAAGGGAGCTTTGGAAATCAACTGGTTCATGCCACCAGCTCCTCACAAAGTTTATCTCCAGTACTAGACTGGGTCAGCTGCAGCTGCACCCAGCTGAGCTCCTGAACACTCGAACACTTCTGTGGAAGGAGTTCTCCTCAAGGTCTACACTGTATCACAGTTACCTCTTTGGGACATTTTTCCTCCCCTCCACTGTGACCCTCTCAGGGTCTCAGCAGTCTGTGGGTGTTGCCCCTTGCTGCTCTGTCCACCACCACCAGCACAAATCCAGCCCCACCATCCTTCTGCCCTTCAGGCACCCTCTGGGTCACCCTGAATCTTGCCCTTCTTAGCACTAAGCAGACCCAGCTACTCCAATGCTTCTTTTCGTACTGCTTGCTGTAGTCACTCTCCTGCTCCTCAGCACGTCTCCTGCAGGAGGAAGGGAAGCTGTGGAAGGGACAGAACCACACTAACAGGGTGCTGCAGTCCAGGCACGGCCCCACCAGCATGAGGTGCAGGGGGAGAAGAGCTTTGCCTGATCTGCTGGCTGCATTCCTGACGAGGTTTGACACCCACAGTTTGCCTTACCCACAGTTACCGTGTCTTTGGTGCACACTCAGCCTGGCACCAGCACAGCTCCAGCTTCTCCCCAGCAGCATGCCATGGCCCAGTCAGTTCCCAGCTTGCTCCACCCCAACTGCAGCAGGATTCTGCACTCGTCCTCGCCAGACTTGGCAAGGCTCCTGCTGGCCCAGGATTCATGCTTTGCAGCAGCTCCCTGGACCAAAACTTTGCCATTCTGGGTGTCAGCTCCTCCTCCTAAAACGGCATCCATAAGCTTATCCTAGGGGTGCACACTGCTCCATCACCCTGGCTGCTGGGGATGGTGCTGAAGAACATGGGCCCTGCTGCTGACACCCAGGGTGCTCTGCCACCAAAGGCCAAGTGAATGTCAAGCCACCAATCCATATCCTTTGTATCCACCAGTACAACCAACTCCTAACACCCCCTGAAGGCATCCACATCTATTTTCTTCATGTAATTATTTTTCTCCTATAAGAGTCTTCTAATAATCACAAAAACAACTAAAAAGGGATGTGAAATTAATCCAATAAATTAATAATTGAGCTTTATTTACTGTGCAGTCAATCCTTATGGCTTAGAGGTGTTTTTGGAAGAACAAGATGGTAAGAACAGAAGGCTCAAAAGGTATGTCTCTAAGAAAACTAAATTTCAGTTTCAACAGTAGTTTTATTTACAAACTGGTATTTTAGATTTCTGAGACTCCTTTTAATATATTTCAGTGTAAATATTAGCAAGTACAATTTATTATCTTGTTTTTTAGTTGAAAATGAAGTGCAAATGTTGGACATGTTTAAAAAAACCCAACAAAATAAGAGGAATTAACAATTTATGAATACTTACTCACAGCAACAATACCAAGCTTCTTCACCTGCAATGAAAATGTTAAAAATGCATTTTTAGTGATTGGTTGCAATGAATTTGGTATAAGCAAATTAAAAATGCTAGGAATTAACCTAGATCAGACAATGAATTTGATACTTCATAAACCAGGAAGATTACTCATCGCAGTTTAGAACACTGTCTACTCAAAAACACACAAACAGCAGGTCTAAAGGAATGGGATAATACATTTGCCAAAAGACAACTACTCATCAACAGTAAGTTGTGCTTCCTGATGTATTTTACTCTAATGCACAGGAAACTTAAGGACGTGTTTAGACATCCTGAGGAGTTTGGGTACCATCATTTCCACATCATCTCTGCTTCTACCTTATTTTCACTACAACCACCCTGTATTCTAATTTTATCTCTGTTCACAGAGATTTTGCTTTAGTTGCAAACACCTGGTCACCTCTGCCAGTGATGCTCACTACTCCATTCAAAGGCTGTGAAGAAGTCTGACAGGAGTGAAGGCAAAAAGGTGCCACAGAAGCAGAGGAAGATCCCTGATGTCTGCACTCTGGTGTTAGCTGTATTCAGCTCAGTTCTGTGCTGTATTGCTTCCTATACAGTGAAAATGCTTTGGCTGAGCCCAGGGAAGTCATGGAGTCTCCCTCTTTTGAGACATTCCAAACCCACCTAGACACCTTCCATTGTAACCTGCTTTAGGTGACCCATCCTTGGCAGGGGGTTTGGTCTGGGCGATCTCCAGAGCCCCCTTCCAACCTTCAGGGGTGTAGGATTCTACACCGCAAAAAAACGAGTCCGTATCACAGGCTTTCATCTTGCTGAGCTCAACTATGCTGATCCGTTCTCATACAGGAGTTTTAACAGGATCGGACTGCCTCCCGCCCCTAAAGCGTAGCCCTCAAACGCTAAACCAGAGCGGGTTTGATTAATTTCCTGATGAAGGAAAAGCTTCAGTAGCTGGGCGCTCCCGACGAATGGGTCGTGCCGCACCAGCCAGCGCTGCCCACATGGCTGAACGGGCCCATTCCCGGCCTGTTCAGCCGGCAGCCTCAACCTTTCTCTCCCTTCCTCTTTCCCTCCCTTCCTCTTTCCCTCCGTCCCTCTTTCCCTCCGTCCCTCTTTCCCTCCATCCTGGTCAGGCCGGCTGCAGGGGAGCGGCACCGGGGCGCCGCAGCCCCGCACACGCTCCGCATCACGACGGCGAGGGCGGAGGAGGAGGGGAGGAAGAGGCGGATCTCTCTGCACGGCCCCGGCCTCCCCACGGCCGGTGGGAGCGGGAAGGAGGCCGGGAAAAAGGAGCGGGGACCGGGACGCCGCCTACTCACATTGTAGGTGTGCACGCTGCGCCCGACGGCCACGGCCAGGTAGAACTCGCGGTGGCGGCCGTGGTAGCGCAGGACGTGCGGGACGTGCCCGCTGAAGCGGCCGAGCACCCGGAACGCGGCGAAGAGCCCCGCGCCCTCCCGCGCCATCGCTCCGCACGTGTCCCCGACCGCGTCCGGGTCCGCATCCGCCCGCCCTCCCGCAGGAAGCGCCCGCCCGCTTCCGCCGCCCCGCCCCACCCCGCCGTGCGCCGCCGAAAGCGGCCCCGCTCCGCCCCGGCCCCNCCGCAGAGGCGGCAGCGGGGCGCGAGGTGAGCCCGCCTCCGATGGCGCATCCCTCGAGACACCCGCGTGGGGAGCCTCTGAACTTCCCGAGGTGTCTGCTTTGAGTTTTTGTGGTGGTGTTTTTGTATGTGGGTTGTTTTTGGTTTTTTTTTTAATAAATTATGGATATTAAAAAAAAATACCAACCCGCAGGATGACTCCGTTGCTATGACTGCACGGCGGGCAATGCAAGTGAAGTCCGGCGGAGGACGCAAAATGCAAAGCCGCGCCCCCCCCCGGCCACCTATCTTAAATTGTTGTAGCTTCTCCACACCGCCACCAGCTCCCGGGCTTTGCTCTTGTCACACGGGACCGGGCTTGGCGTCCCGGCGGCGCTCCCGGTGCTGTCTCCGGGGCTGCCCCGCCGCGCTGTCCCGGTACTGCCCCGCTGCGGCGCGCGGAAGCCGGGGCAGTGGCGCTTCAGGACGGAGCTGGCGAGGCTCCACAGCTCCGGCCGCTCCCCGCATCCCCGCGCCCGCTCCAGGAGGCATTCCAGCAGCCGGCCCGCTCGCTCCGCCCGCCTCGAGTCCTGCGAGCAGACGGCCGGTCACGACCCTTAACTCCTTTTCCCTTCAGCGCCTCCCCACGCATCCCTAAAAAGAGGCTACCCATCCACCACTCCAAAGATATAATAGAGCACCTCATCCTTGCTTGCCCCCTTCTGCCCGCTTTCCCTTCTTTCCCTCTCCCTCACTTTCCTCCCCTCCTCTCTTTTCCCGTCCTCCCCTCCTTCTCCTTTTCCCCCTTACCTTTCCCCCATTCCCTCTTACTCCCTTCTCCCTTTCTTGCCCCCCTCTTCCCTGTTTTTTTTTTTTTTTTTTTTGGAAAGATAATTCCACCTAGCCGCCCGGAAGGGAGCCCTCCGGGGCGAACCTCGGACAGCTGCTTGCCCGCCGGCTCGGAGGGCGCGTCCTCGCAGGTGTGAAAATCGAGTCGTAGCTCCTGGAAGGAAACAACAACAAAAGAGGATGCTTATTAAAGCCACGTCCCACGGGGTCGCCTTAGCCGGCTGCCAGCCTGTCTCGGGCACCCCGTTATGGACATCCCTCCCGTCGGGGCGCCCCGTCCCGTCGGGGCCTCGCACGGTGCGGGCGGCTGCGGGAGTCGGGCGGCGGCCGTGCGGGGCAGCCGCTGCGGGGCTGCGCTGGGCAGCTCCGGGCTGTGATGTCCGAGCCAGCGGCAGGGCTGCTCTCCCCTAAAAACACTGCCTGGTCTTTGAGCTAAGGGCCGGCTGCGCGTATGAACCCTCCGCGTAGCGTCTAAACCACTTATCACCTTTGCAACCGTGACACCGTCTTCAGCGTCGGTGAAGCATTATACAAGCGACTTTCAGTCCTACGGGTCTGCAAGGCGCTGGGAAGGGTCGGGTAGAGCTCTGGCAGCGGCCGCCCGGGCTCCTGCTCTCCGTCCCTGCCAATCCCAGCTTCAGCGAAGCACATTTTAGGAAGGTCGCCGGAGGAGAGCTGGGCATAACTTCAAGGTCCTGTTTCACAGGTACCAGTTTACTACACTAGCCAACTCCCGGCTCGCTAACCGAGATTTTCAGAAAATAGCTGCCGGTGGTCAAGGGTAAAAACGTGGAGGCAGTGCCGTCCCGACAGTTTCCCTCCGATGCCACCAGAGAAAGCACCAACCTCTTGTGTAAAGGTTGTGTATGCATCCAAAACGTTTAGTAGATCCTCTTGTATCTCGCTGTGGTTACAGAGGCTGAAATTGTAGGTGGACCCCCGCGGTAAGAAGGCGATCTGAAGAAAGATGATCAAGCTAGAAAGGACTGTGTGAGAAAAAGCCAAAGGTTAATTATCCTGCACCACTACGTGACCCGACAAGGCACGAAAGACAGCTGAAGAGAAGGATGCCCGTGCTTCAGAAGCACTAGAGAAACTGGTTGGTTACCGTTGAGATTATCCATGATGTCTTTACACGTTGTTTTTCTCCTCCCGGGCTTCAGATCGTTGCTGGCTTCATATATGTACCTGTACGCCTACGGAAATAAAGGTTTCCAATTCCATAACAGGGGCTCATTTGGACGTCTCTTGCACCTCTTTCCAGAACTGTAAATAATTATTACTCAGTCTTGAAGTTGTGTCACTGATTCGAAAATAAAACCGGAATAACGAATAAAAATCAGAGGCATCATCCAAACCCCAACCAAAACAAAAGAAAACACAAAAGCTTTGCAACGGGCAATCCTGCTTGAAACAAGTGTCTGTAGCTCTCCCCGCAAACACGTGCGGTGCAACTTCAGCGGGAACTGCTGCAGTAAAACCCGATTTTCTCTTGAAGGCGAGAAAAAATGCGTCGGGGCACCTGCAGAGGGTCTGCCCGGGGGTGGGCACGCACACCCTCCACACTGAGGTTGCAGGGACATCTCCAGTGCGTCACTTTAACACGCGAGGGAGGGATAACTGGAGCATAGTGGTCGTTCCTCTATCCCCGTCTACAATTAAGAGGTTTTTTCCCCTGGAAGGTGAACGTTTTATCTTACAAACCCCTTTCTCCGGGGGACCCCCTTGGCTTGCTGAGGCTGCGCGCCCGTGGGACAGCCGAGCTGGCAGGGCAGCGGCTGCCCCGGGCGCTGGGGACACCGCGGCACTGCCTGCCCGGGCACGGGGTACCGGGATGCCCAGGACGACAAAAGACAGGCTGCCCCGGGCACAGGGTATCGGTGTGAGAGGGACGTCGGGGGCCAGCCTGCCCTGGGCACTAGCACCAGGGTGCCCGTGGTGCGGGGTCAAAAGGAGCCATGGCTCCGCTCCCTCCCTCGCTCGCTCCCCGGAGCCTCCACCGGCCGGCACCGACGCCTCTGCCGCGCTCGGCACCGGCTGCTCCCCGGTCCTGCTGAAGCGTTTCACGAAAAGTGCCCCGGGAGCCTCCGCGGAAGCCCCGGCCGGGGGCGTGCTGGTTTTCGGGGAATGCTCCCTGCGGCGCGAGTCATGAGGGAAACCCTGGAAGGCTGCCGCGGGATAACGCGCCTCTCTGGCCCGCGGAGCTGGGGGCCAGCCAGAGCAGCTTAGTGCCTGTCCGCTTGAGTACATTCCCGCCCTGCCCTCCTCTTGGATCTCCCCTTTCCTCCGTTTCTCCTCGCCCTGCGCCTCTCCCGCAGCCCAGCGCGGGAGGCGAGAGGCGGCCGCAGCAGCAGCGCCCGCTCTGCGCTGAGCGCTCCCGGACCCCGCTTCACACTCCGGCCGCTCCGTCAATGCCTGCAGGTGTCTGTCTGAATGTGCGTGTGCGCGGACATCTAATTCTAGTCATGACTGACGTTTCAAAACTCTTGCTTTGATAGCTATTGCACTGATGGAAATGTGTGCACAAAGCTGGAGCTGAGCTCGGGTAGCCCTCGAGAGCCCTTGAGAAGGTGGTTACCTGCATTGCTGTCACAGTGCTACCAAACAAATTCCAGTTTCCTGAAGGGTGTCTTCTTCTCATGTTCTAGAAGGGGTTTTCTTAACTTGCAAAATCATGTGCTTTAGTCTTTCTCCTAAGATTTTTGTTTGTAGTTGCTAAGGGGCTTCATGGAATTTATTAAATGTTGATAAAAAGATGAATCTGTTAAATAGCTTTGTGTTTCTCTGCATAATTGGAGGTGCACCATAACACGAAGGTCACCTTAGGTGAGTTTTATCGCACCAGAGAACCAGCATCATAACCAAGGAAAGCCTATTTGTGCCATGAATTCAGTGTAATACTAATCTAAGATCCAGGAATGTGCTATTTTTTACTTTTCATTGTTCATTTGTCTTTACTGAGCAGCACGCAAACCCCTATGAATAGCTAAATAAAGGTGTTTGTTTGCCCCTACCTCACAGGACATAGCAAACTTGGGTGTAGATGAAGGGAACACTTACAAATAACAAGGGATTGAAATTCTTTTCCATCACTGGTAGTATGCACATGCTTTTATTTCTGTGTCTCCAAAGATATAAGAAAGTGCAAAAGACACTGGCAATATACTCTGATTAGCAAATTTTAAAATTTGCGATTTTTAAGGAGAGCAGAAATATATGTGGCTATAAAAGACAATTTGATATTGAAAACATGCTTGTAAGTAAGTTCAAATGAAAGCCTATTAGGAAAAAGGGAATTAGCTTCCTCTTTGACCACCTTTTCTTTTTTATTTGTTTGTAAAATTTCTGTGAATAAATAGTATCTCTCAAAAACTTTACTAATCTCTTCATTTGCATGCAGCAGTAACCTCTGAAATATCAAGTTATGATGAATATGTGTTCAAGCTCTCTATTTTAAATTCTTCAGAGAGAAAAGTCCAATTACTGACATATATACCAGAGAGGCAGGAGGCAAAAGAGGACTTTAGAAAAATCTGTTCCTTTTCATAATTATAGCAATTCAAAACTTTTACTTGCTTCAGCCAAGGGTGCTGCAGCCTCACTTGTGACAGCAGCTTTTGATCGGAGCAATTGACCAAATTCAAGGGAGTTAGAAGTGGGTTCCATTAAGAAAAATAAGTGAGAAGAGGCATTTTTCTGATGGATCTTTATACTTACAACTACTTTCCTCCTTAATCCCTGTTTCCTGGCTGAATTGAAGATCTCACATTTGTGGTGGCACTTGAGCAATGGGAAGATGGGATTGAGAAACAGCAGTTGCTATTTTGCTGCAGGTTGAGATGGTATCTGTGGGTGGGACTGCTTCCAGCGCTCATCAGGAGAAGAAGAAAGACAACATGAAGTCATTGAGTTTAGTAGACATTAACAATCAATATTATTATATTTATGGTATTATAATTTATTATTTTGGCTTGTATTTGCTGAGCCAATTTTGACTCTTACATCTTGGAGCATGTTGCTGGAAGGTAAACCTTATGCTTCCTTTATTTCTTGTAAACATGAGTAATATATTCTTTCCTAAAACCTCTCACCACTACAGAAATGCTATTATTTATACTTTGGATATATAGGACTTGGAAATTTTTAAAATTCAGCACCTAACCAGCCGATAAAAAAAATCCCTGCCTTTTGCAGCTTGGGGGTGTGAACGCCACCATCAAGAAACCTCAGCAAACATGAAAATTATGTTAGAGAGAACTTTCATACACAGATCATGGGGACAAAAGCTCAATGGCCTCATATTTTTTTATAAGTTTTTGTTAAAATAATCTTATTTCATAAAATGATGCAAATATTTTTCCTATGAAGCATAATAATTTCCATCACAATGGAAATTATAAGTGGTGCCCACAATTTTTTTCCACATTCCTATACAATGCTTGGAGCCTGCTCCTCCTGGTCACAGACACACAAGGCTGGCTGGCTGCCCCTGAGGAGCTTACCTTCTTGGACACAAGCAGCAGATGTGTGCTGGTGATGACCTCCACATGCCACTTGGAGGAGGAGGGGTGTGCATCCCCACCGGGAGCACCTGAGGGTAGCTGGTGGCTGGCAATGAACAGAACAGCACTAAGAGGGTCTGGCAGCTCCTGCCTTTGGTACTCCTCAGCTTCCGCCAGAGATCAAAGGACATGTCAGCAAAACACAGGAGTATGTCCACGTTACTGGACAAAACCCTGACCATTTTCATCTAATATGGTCATGGTACATGATGGAATTTATTTGGGCAGCAGCTGTCTAGACCATCGGCACATCTGCAGGACTGTGCATGAGAGTCCTGAGGTGAGCACAGAACACCTTTCTCACAATCCTCTCCACACTGGTGACTTCTACATAAAAAACATAGGGGGCACATAAAAACCCCCTAAGTCTGAGCATCCAGGTTGTCTAAGTCCCACAACATCAACTGCTGACACACATTGTCTTGTAAAAGCTTTGTAACAACAATTTTCTCAGTACTATTTGTTTCTAGCATTAATTTCCTGTCTCTTTAGGAAGTTGAGCACCCACCCAAAAGAGAAGTTTCAGTGCCAGGAGTCAAACCAATGGCCATCTTGCTCTGGCCATGCTCTCTGGGGTCATGCTCTTAGCTGAGATTCCAACCAGGCTGACCAGTCATGACAGCGGAGAGCTGTTATTCTACATGCTTATCACTTGCTAGAAGGTATAAAATGCATATTACCTGGAGGTGTCACAGTGATTCATTGCCAGAAAAAGCTTCAAAGACTCATCACTTTGTGGTTAGGGCCCTTGAGGAATTGTAGGCTGTGAGTTAAACAGAATTGTCTCCGCTGTTTCCTGTTCCCTTGTCATCTTTGTTTTATCTGTTCAAGCATCTTCTGCCACCACATCACCAGTGTCAGCCTCTGAGTCTTTTGCCCTTCTATTTTTATCAAGTCCCAATCATTTTCCCAGTCCATTATTAAATACTTATTTTTAAACTTTTGCCTTTCTTGGGTAGAGAAGAGTTTACCTGCCTTCAAACTCTTCCCTTGCTTTTTTTCACTCCTCATCTTTTTGAAATCCCATGAGAAGTTATTGAAAAAATGTTAGTTGCATCTATTCTGGTTCATAAATCCTAAAGTATCAGATTTGTAACCATGTCATGGTTCTGGGTATTCTTGGCTTGTCTGAGTCAAGCCTGTTCAGATATTTCAGTCTTTTGTGATCATAACTTATTAACTTAATAATTTACCTTTCTTTGAATTGTGTCTTACACTTTCTGAGTTAGTGAATAGTGCTGCCATTATTTTTATCCTTTCTTTCATTAGTACTCCAGTATAACTCCAGCATTCTTCTCTCTCAAAATTAATATACTTACACTGAAACTTGTTTTTCTATAATTTATGAAATGTAGTATTTAAGGATAAATTGAAAAGAACATATGGAAGTACTTTGGTCATGTCCACTGTGTAAAATCTGAACTAAAGGAAGACGTCACTTCAAACTTTAACTCTCAACATGCTGCTGAAGTATAACGAACTTTGCTTTGGAATTGGGTATCCACTGACTGTCATTGCAACTGGATATGCCTAACTGTATAAGACACATGCTTTAAACCAGTAAAGCAGGGTGAAAAAGTTTTATACAGTAATTTTTCCTTTAGATCCTTACTTTAAAGCTACAACATTTAACGAGGCAGGTCAAGAATTTTCTGGCTAGAAAAGGTGAGAAAAAAAACAGTTTCCTACATTTGAAATGTTTTACCAAATATATGAGGTTTGTCTCATCCAAGAAATATTTCAGTAGAAATCCAGTTGAACTATTGATGTGTTTTGTCAAGGAAGATACCCTGAGGCACTTACTCAGCAAGTTGAATTAAAATCTCTGAATTCCTGAGAAAGTCAATCTCCATGTTATTGAAAGGAGTGAAACTGAAAGGACATCCTTGATCAACCACAGGATCCAAAACTTCTGTAGAAGTGGAAGAGTTATATATACATATATATATATATATATATATACACACACAACTAGTAATGTTGATTGTTTAATAATCTTTCATTTTTCTGATAAGCAACTGATAACTTTTAAAAATCAACAAATAATCTATCTTGTCTCCTCTGTTTGCTCTTCTATGCACTTGGTTGCTCGCTTTGCCTTGAGTAATGATGACTTTATAAAATGCTTCTGAGTATTTCAGTTGCACACTTTTTAACAGGAATATGACTAATGCTGCTATAATTTTGACATTATCAATGTATCGAAAGGGCAATGAANCAGGCTGAATGAAAGAATTAAATCTAAATTAAATGTTACCAATACCAAGATATTACATTCACTAAGGAGAGCAACATAACCTTAATATTACAAACAACTTGCTACCAAATGGTTTCTTATCTTGCCGTTTTTAAATGAAGCACAGTATTGACAAACTTATGCCTTTGTGCTGTTTCAGTAAAAATTTGAAGTGAGTCTAGACAATACTGGAAGGTTTCGACAAAATTGGGATTAAGCTGTTGTATTTCAAAGGCTGCAAAACAATCAGAATTAAACTTCTTCAAAATCACCACATCCACTTCACCTCTTCCAACTACAATACACTTTATAATTTGCTAAAGGAATAGGGTAGTTAGCTCTGTTTTCTCTATCTCTACTCTCAAAAAGAGCAACATGCCAGAAATATGTATGCAAATAATGCTGAATTATATTTTGCCAAGAAAGTCTGCCAAGTAGACTAAGACATAGATGTAGTGCAGCCCCAGGGAAAGCAAATAGAAATTCCTGGTAGCTGGAATAAAGAGGATGTCCAACTCTCGCTGTACTCATGATTTAAAGTATATTCACTCAGAACTGCAATTCTCAATGATGCTGCTCAGCTATTGCATGTCCCAGCAATACTCACTCCCTACAGAAAGCCCTCTACCCAGATGTCTTTTTTAATAGCATACCAAATAATTATAGTATCAAAGAATGTCTTGGCTTGGAGGAGACCTTAAAGATCATCTATTTTCAAACTCCCTGCTGTGAAAAAGGACACCTTCCACAGGTTGCTCCAAGCCTCATCCAATCTGGCTTTGAACACTTCCAGGGATGGGGTATCCACAACTTCTCTGAGCAACATGTGCCAGAGCCTCACCACTGCCACAGTAAAGAATTTCTTTCTAATATCTAATCTAAGCCTATATTCTTTCAGTTTGAAGATATTCACCCTTGTCCTGTGACTCCAAGCTCTTGTAAGAAGTCCCTCTCCATCCTTCTTGTGGAGTCCCTTCAGGGACTGGAAGGCCGCAATTAGGTCAGCCCAAAGCCTTCTCTTCTTCAGGCTGAACAATCCCCATTCTCTCAGCCTTCCCTCACAGCAGAGGTGCTCCATCCCCCTGATCACCTTGGTGCCTCCTCTGGACTCTCTCCAGCAGCTCCATGTCCTTCCTGTGCCGGGAGCCCAGGGCTGGAGGCAGCTCTGCAGGTGGGGTCTCAGCAGAGGGGGCAGAGGGGCAGAATCCCCTCCCTGCCCTGCTGCCCAGGGGCTCTGGGTGCAGCCCAGGACACACTTGGCTCTCTGGGCTGGGAGTGCCATGGCTGGGCCATGTCCAGCTCTCACCCACAGCACTCCCAAGCCCTTCTGGGCAGGGCTGCTCTCCATCTGCTCATGCCCAGCTTGGGCTGGCACCAGGGATTGCCCTGACCCAGGGGCAGCACCTGAGCTTGGCCTTGTTAAACCTCGTGAGATTCCCATGGGCCACTGCTCCAGTTTCTTCTGATGGCATCTGTCCTTCAGGAGTGTCTGTTGCACTCTCACCTTGGTGTCATCTGCAGATTTGCTGTATGTACTCAATCCTATAATCTGTGTTATTAGTGAAGATACTAAATAGCACCAGTCCCAAAAGAGGCCCCTAAAAGACCCCTTTCATGGTCTTGGATTTGCATCATTGCAGTGATCAATGGTCTGAAAACAAGGAAAGGGGAATGTACAGGCCAGGGAATGTACAGACCATGGCAGAGCCTTACACATCCCTGCTTTGATGGACCCTGGTTGTCAGCCTGGGGGAGTTTTAGGAGTATCTGCACAGAACGCACTGGAGTTCACTCTTTGGTACTGCATTTGTGGCTTCCTCGCTTGCCAGCCCAACAGCAGAGACAGGCACGCTGCCTGTCCTGCACACGGAGAGGACAGCAGCCTGTCCCACTCACTCTAGAGCCCAGACCAGCAATGCAAGGAGCTGCTGTGTCTCCTCCAAAAGTGGCAGCTCCTTTGGCATCACTCCTGGTGGGACTGGAGCCTGGGAGTGAAGATTTTGCCTTCTGCTAGAACCGCCCACCATCCTGCTGGAATTTTTTCATTAGCTGACCTGATGTGTGCTTTAAGATAAAACTACCCCTAAAGCCATTGGGGTATTCCGTTGGATAAGGTAACCTGTAGAATGAGTGAGGCTAAGAAACCTGTAATTCAGGTGAAATGTGCATATCCATTTCATCCTATTCACATGTTATACTATGCCTGTTCAGGGTTTCATGTCCCTTCCAAGACCTGGGCACACAGCACACCCCTGTGTAGTCCCTGCCTGCAGGCCCTGCATTACATCCTGTGCCCCAGCCTGGCTGCAGGCACCCGCCTCCTCCCTCAGCCCTGCTGCCACTCCTGCCGGCTCTCTCCACAAATCTGCTTCCAGATAATGCTGTCCAGTGCTCTGTCTTTATCTGTCATCTTGCATGCTCATGCCTAGCACATCCACTAGCAGCAGACAGTCTGGGTGAAGGACAGGAGGTGGGGAATGCTGTGTCTTTTGCACCCATTCCCTGCAGGAAGCACCAGTCCAGACCTTGCAGTCACAGCTTGACTGGGTCAAAACATTTTCCACAAGTTCTGTGTGATGAGGAAATGTATTATGTAGAAGAGGCATCAACACAGAGTGTCAACCCAAGACAAGTTTATTTTAGCAGAGGGTTGAGCTCAGGCAATGAAGAGCCCAGGTTTCTGCATGGTCTTGATAGCTGCAAGGTGGACACGTGTTACTTTCAAAGTGAAGTAAATGGGGTGGAGAGGAAAATGAGTCTTTGGATTTATATCTGTGCTTAAGCGTGGCTAGGGAGAAGGTTCTCCACTACAGAGAGGCAGAAAGTTTATCCCTGGGGACCCACGTGAAGCACAGGCAGGAGCCACGTGCCAGCGTGGGGCTGACTGGCTGCACACAGCCTGACAGGTGGCCATGTAACAAAAACTTTGCAGTGAGTAAACCTACATCCTCTGATGTCACAGCAAAACACTCAGAAATTTAGCAAAAGATGGGGAGGTCACAAGGAGAAAAAATGAAAATCATGGGGATTTTTAATGCGTTCTTCCCCCAGCACAGGAGATGAGGGATGCCTTATTGGGAATTGGACAGTAAGGTCATGATCTGCAGGGGATTAAAAGCCAAATATTTGTTCAGCTGCAGCTGCTCTGTATCCACTTAAAGGCAGTGGGGACTTAGAGGAAACTGGGAGCCAGTCCCTGCTGCAAATGGGAGGGGGGTCTAGTAGGTTAAACTAAACTGGGATTTCACAGCCTAGATAACCAGGTTGAAACAAGGCTGCGACTGGGAAATGCCTTCTCACTCACACAAGTGTGTTTCCATTTAATATCTCTTGATGAAAATTCTGAGCAGCCTGAGGTAACTAACTTTGGCATTTTGGTTTTATGACTGTTTGTGTGTTGGAAACTAATGTCTTACCCATGCCTTTGAGGATGGTTGCATAAAGAATTTAAAAGCCCTCTGGCTCTGATGTCTGATTTATGTAGAACCAGACATTACAGTGGCTTATGCATTGAGAGGTTGCTAATCCATTTCCTTGTTTTTGGGTCTTATATCACTGAGTGTTATGCAGTGTGAAAGAAATAAAAGCTGTTGCTTTCAGCATTGTTTTAATGGAAGAGACACACACTGATTTTCTCATTGTGGCAAGAAGACAGAAAAGCAGCAGGGCCATGATTTATCAAACAGAGACCCTGCTACCTGTCCTTCACATATGTTGTGCCACTTTTCAGTGTATGCCACACAATCATTCACCCAAAAATAACTTGATCAGAGATAACTGAGAACAGGTCCTTTGCTTTTTCACTTCAAAATACTATTTTCCTTCATTTTGTTTTGATTTGCTTTGTTTTGAGTTTTTGTTAAAAGACGCTGGTAAAAATGAAAAATAAAAAAGGAAAAACAAATAAAAAAAGGTAAAAGAAACATCATAGAAACTTAAATTCATGATGATCCTGTTATATTCTATATACACACATACAGCTCAAAATAGAGAGCTACTGAAAAACTGGCAAAAATATTTGTGACAATGGTCTTTGGAAACATTAATGCAAACTTTAGCATCATGTTGTATAGGGTGAAATAACTGAAATTCATAAATGGAAGTACAGCACTTAAATTTAATAATATTACTTAAAAGCAAGAGAAATTAGAAATGTTAACAAATAATGTTCAGAAAGTAGCATATTTTATGTTACTTATTATTTATGTCACTTATTTTTATGTTTTATGGCAAAAATAGACTGCAGCGTATAAACATAAGTACACAATGATATATATAATTTTGAGAAAAAACCCCAAAACCTAGGAGATATAAGAGAGTTTAGATGCAACAACCTTTTCAGATAAATTAGTTTCTTAAAAGGTTAAAATTTCTTTGAAAGATAAACCATCATTATCTGTGAGTGTTTTTTAATTTCTCAGTCTATAAGTTTTTATCATTGAACTGGAGCTGAGCAATACATAGAATGATCATAGAATCATAGAATGGCCTGGTTTAGAAGGGATCTTAAAGATCATTTAGCTACCCCAGTGCTGTGGGCAGGGGCACATTTCACTAGATCAGGTTTCTCTGAGATCCATTTAATTCCCATTTACAGGAAAATATCTAGATGTCCATTGCCAAGAAATTTTAAAGCAGATTTTTGCATATTGAACTGCAATGCTTGTCATTGGTATAATAACAATTACCTGAACGGTAACAGTTGTTTCTCTTAGGAGAAGAAACACAGGTGGCACGAATGAATTACTTCTTTTGTGCAGTTCTAGTTAGTTCCAAGGAATGTATGTGCAATATCTTTTTCCTGAGGCTATGAAAAGGTGGTGTGGAATGAAGGAAAGAAATGCTTCTGCCAGTGCTCTTATCTCATGATAGGGGTCAGAGTATAAACCTAGTTTGAATTTGTTTCATAACTTCCTTTTTTTTCTCTTGAATCTCAGAGAAAGGTGCTCAAGCAGGTCTTCCTCTTTTGGAGACCTGCACTAAAAGGTTTTGCACTAAAAAGCAGCTTTGTGGTAGAAATTACTAAATATTATGTGAAATTTCATAGCATTATAGAATAATTTTGGTTGAAAAAGACCTCAAGAACATTGAATCCAACCATAACAATATCTAGTCCCCCACTACACCTCGTCCCTAAGTGCCATATCTGCCCATCTTTTAAATGCCTCCAGGGATGGTAGTTGTACCACCTCACTGGGCAGCCTGTTCCAATGCCTGATGATGCTTTGCATGAGGAATTTCTTCCTCATCTCCAATTTAAAACTCTGCTGGTGTAACTTGTGATCATTTCCTCTCATTCTGTCACTTGTTATCTGGGAAAAGAATCCAACCCCCATCTGGATCAGGTTTGTCACCCATAGGTTTATCTCTATCAAGCCCATTCTTCTCCCTTTCCCTTTAAAATCTCATTTAAAGCTGTTGCAATGAACCTGTCCTTCAAAGAAAGAACTTCAACAGTCCTTTTCCTACTTTGAGACAGGTGAACCCCATCTGCTGCCTGCAGGTCTGGTGTCATGTAGCCCAACCCAGGGTCATGGATCCAGGTATTGATCTGCTGGGTCTTAGTATTTCTTTCCTCACCATTTCCTCTAACTGGAAAGATAGACTGATCCCTTAACCAGTCATTCCAGCCCTGAAACCTCTCTTGATTGCCCTTGGACTCCTTATTGTAAGTTTGTCTCTTCCTGCCCAGAAAATCAGTAGTGGACAATAATCCAAAAGCTGGACCTGTTTACAACGGTTAAAAATCTTCATTGTTCTCTTGATAGGATTCCCTGGTTAAAAATCTTCATTGTTCTCTTGATAGGATTCCCTGGTTAAAAATCTTCATTGTTCTCTTGATAGGATTCCCT
>WBNQ01077953.1:0-11133 GCA_013401375.1 Spizella passerina
AGGGTGACAGAAATATCATAATGCACTGAAAATATATATAAATGAATACTAGGCAACCAATAGAGTTTGTTAGTCTTGTTTCCCTGTTGTCTGGATGTTGTCTTGACATCGGGCTCTGGGCTGGTGGTACACACTTTGGAAAGCTTTCAAGCGCTTCACTACTTCATTTCATCTTGGAATTGCACATGCTTTTCTCTCAGTTTTAAGGTTTCTTGTGCTTAGGAAGAAACATGCTCTGACATGTTGGAGTTTGGTGGTGGCAAATATTTCCTTTGAGTACAAAGTGCCTGTGTGAAAAAGGCTTTTTTTCCTTTCTTTCTTTCCTGAAAATATGTTTCTTTCTCACTTGCTCCTTTCTCTGTTGTAGTTAATAACCTGTAAAAGAGCTGATTCTGGAGATCTGAGTGAAATGGCACTTTTGGAATCGTGCTTTTAATCGCACCACGCTGGGGAAAGTGTAGAAGCTCTGCATACGTGCATATAAGAGGAACTCGTGCCATGCAGATGAGTTTGCAGACGCCGTGACAGAGAGGGACCGCAGGTGAGTCCCCAGCGATCTGCTTTGCCAAGAGGATTTTCCAGCCCCTAATCACAGAAAAGCCCTCCATCTGCTCCCCAGAGCTGGCGGTTCTCATCTGTTTCAAGTGAAAATAACCAAGAATGTAAAATGGCAGGTAAAAAAGAATGCCCAGCCAAGTAGCCGCGTTGTCCTGCATTCCCCCCAGCCAGCATTCCCCGGTGCCGGTGTCTCGGTCCCCGGGCGAGAGAAAGAGCTGCAAAGGGTTAAGCCGCTGACTTTCTTGCTAGGCAAAGTTTGAGGAAGAATATGTCTGAGGCTGGATACGCTGCAGCCCCGCGTTTGAAATCTGCCACCCTCACTTAGGAGCGCGGCATCTCTGCTTGTCACCGGTGAATAATGACGGCACGGCGATAAGATCGCCCGGCGGCGGTGCGCCGGGGCCGCCTGCGGGAAGAGAAGACAGGAAATTGCGAGGCGTTTAGCCGCTTCAACGGGGTGTTCCTCTGTGTCATCGGTGGGTGTCAGGGTCAAATGACCGGCTGCAGAGCAGTTTGGCAAGATAATTTCTTTCCTCCTTTCCTTGAGAGCAACCTTGGGTGTTGGTGACCATTGGCAGCTATGGAAAACAGAGACCTCGGTGGTGATCCTTAACACAGTACCATGCTGGAGCCCAGCCGTGCTGCCACTTTCTCCTCTTTCAACCTGCCGGACCCGGTGGGCTTTGGGTGACCTACCGAGGAGGAACCCACTTCCGCAGGAGCAGGTAACGCCTGATTAAGTCACTTTCTGGATTGACACAATCTTGATTTGACCAAAACGTGTCCTGAGTTTCATTCACTGGTTTGAAGTATAGGCTGGTTGAGGGTCCAGGGACTGGAACAGGAAAAATTCCGCCTAATCCCTCTGTGACTGCAGAGCAGGGCAACTGCCTGCAGCCTTGCAGAAGTTTTTAACATTCCCACTTTCCTCCCTCATTAGGGCCATAGAGGGCAGAAATATTTGTGATCGACAATGGCCAGCTCTGCCTCCTGTGCTGACGACAGGTTGCTAGTATCGGGGACGTGGAAAACAGAGGGACAGGTGGATTACACATAAGAAAGAGAGTTTTATTCGCCAGAAAATGCACTGATTGTCCATCAGCTTCATGAAGGAGATATAAATCATGCTCAAATAAGAACTCTGAAAAGTATGCAGGGGCTAAGAAAGAAAGGAAGAAAGATCTTTAAAAGTAAAAAAAAAAAAAAAAAAAAAACAACCTAGCACATTAGTCTTTGTACTCTACAGGACTCCTGATCCTTTCATCCCTCGGGACCAGCTGGCAGCTGCGAGCAGTTTCGACCACAGAGCAGCCCCTGCTCCGGGGCGGGGATGCGGGCTCTGACCGAGGGGCTGACCGGTGTCACACCCTCTTCTTGCCGGCCGGCTGGGACCCGCGGAGGGCCCCGGGCTGCCTCCCCTCCATCCTGGGGGCGTAAAGCGGGAGGGAAGCGGGGTCTCGTCCTTCACTCCCTTCCTCTTGCTGGTCCCCTGAGAAATGCTGGCTACCTGCGCTCCCCGTCCGTGCTCGCTCCCCACCCCCATCACTCGGCGTAGGTGAGGGCACAAGTCCTTCTCCGAGCGAGCAGGCGGCTCGGCTCGGCTCCGGGCTGTCCGTACGCGGGTACTCTCGGAGCCCCCTCGGGGGGCAGGAGGTGGAGGGCAGGGCGAGCGCGGGGGCAGGAGCTGCGCCGAGCGCACGGCGCTGGGCTGACCCTCGCCGGGCTCCTCGGTACGGCTCTATTGAGCCTTTGAAGTCGTGAGTGGTTTAGCCCCCCCAAGCGCAGGGCGAAGGAGGCGCGGAGCTAATAGCGAGTGATTCAGCTTATGAGGTACGGCCGAGCAAACAGAACCACACTGAGCAGCCAGGGGTGAGGGGGAAGCCAACCCCGAGGCATTGCGGTTCCCTTTTCTGTTTCCTCGACACATGGCATTGATCAGCTCTCTCTCCTCCATCCCTCCTCAGCCCGTTTCTTAAAGTAACTCGCAGCAAAAGCTGTGCTGTGCGTTTTCTTTACTAATGTAGGAGTTTGAGGCAAATTCTCTTCGCGCACCCCACGTCCCACGTTGACGGCTGCATCCTATCGCTCAAGTGCTGCTTGGTATTAAATAGCTTCGTGTTTAAGCGGACTTTCCAGGACAAGGCAGTAGCCTACTAGGGAGCTGGACGGCGGAGGAAGGGTTACTCCGAAACAAGCGCAGACAGCCCGGCATACACACACACACACACACACACACACACACACACACACACACACTCATATGTACACACACTGAATGTGTACAGGAGAAATAGAGGGGTGGAGGGAGGGGAGTGGGTGTTGTTACCGCTTTAGGGCAAAAGGCGGTTTCTCCGGAGGTTTTTAAGTCTTTATGGCTGATGATGAAAATCAGACAGAATACTAGACGAGGTCCGTCTCTTCCCTGAGGGTTGTAGATTCCTTTATTCTGTGTTATATTTGTTGAATACTGGTGCTGTGTATCTAAAAGTTCGCAAGGGAGGAAGGAGAGGAAAAGAAGGGGGTGGGGGAGGCGGGCTTGTCGGCGGCTGCACATGAAATATCGCCATGTTGGTGGAGAGCGCGGCTGTAATTATTGCTAGCGAGGGCATCTCCCAGCACCGCCGCTCGGGGAGTTTCTCAGCTCACTTCCCGGCTTCCCCTCCGACACGCTCCGACACACTCGGAGAGTCCCCGGCGCGGCGGAGCGGGGCGGTCCCGCCGCCAAGGACGCGGTGCGCGCACCTTCCTCTCCCACGGCACCCGCACCTTCCTCTCCGCAGCGCGGGGATCGGGGTCTCCGCAGCCCCAACATCCCCCGGCGAGGGTCAGCCCAGCTTGGTTCCCGCTGCTGAAAGCGGGGGGAGAGGGGGAGCCCAGGCAGATGTAGCTGGATAAATTGTCCTCGGCAACCTAGGGGTTAAAAGCAGCCGTGGGGGGACGGGGGGGACGGGGAGGGAAATAAGGAAAGAAGAAAAAGAGAAAATCTAGCCTGACTTTGCCTCTTGGAAAGCTTTAGGTTGCAGCCCTGCCTTCCAAGCATTCTTTAAAGTAGAAATGTGGGAGGGACTCCAGGAGAGAGAGAGAGATGGCTATCAACTGAATTCATTACTGTAAACATCTCCCTGGGGTGTCAGGCAGGGAGGAAAAAAAGGCACGACTTACATTAGCAGGGAATAGTGAGATGTGAGGCATCACTACTGCTAAGATCATCCTGCAATCCCGGCTGGAGGCAGGCGCAGGACTTGGAGAGAGCCAGACACACGCTCACAAATATACTCACATACATGTGTCCCATGCCTTCTCCGACTTACGAGGGTCCTGGGTCGCCGAGCCTACTCCTCATGTGATCTTTTCATCATTTCCAGAGGACAGAAAGAGACAAAAAAAAAAAAAAAAAAGGCAAACAACCAAAAAATCCAGAAAGAAAGAAACCCCGAGACCAAGCGTAGCCGCGGTCCCCTCTCGTTTATTTTTTTACCGGAGAAGGAGGAACGGCGGGGGAAAGAGAGAGCGAATCGAGGAGAGAAAGTGCGTTGGGAATGCCAGAGCCGCGGGCTGCGCGCCGGAGGAGGAGGTGGCGGAGCAGGGGGTAGGACGATGCCGCCGCCTCGTAAGGGCGGAGGAAGGCGCGGGAGGCGCGGGGGTCGCTCGGAGCGGCGGCGGCCGGCGGGGAACGGGCCCGCGGGGCCGGCCGGGAGCGGCGCCGGGCGGAGGGCGGCGGCGGCCACCACCGAGGAGCGGCGGCGGCGGCAGCAAAGTTTTGGTGTGGGGGGCCAGAGGCGCGGAGGGGGATTACGATCGGTGCCGGCGAGGGATTCCCAGACACCGCCAGGTACAGTTGGGATTTCATTTCTTACTCTTTTTCCTTTCTGGTAATTCTAGCCCCTGGCGATCTAAAGCCGCGGTGCCCTTTGCCTGCTCCCAGATGGCAAAGATGCGGAGCCGGGATCAGGCTGTGTCAGAAACACCGCCTTGGCCGCGTTAGAGCCCCATATCCGCGGCGCCGGGCACGCACTAGCAGGATTTATGAATGGCCGGCGGCAAGTGCGAGCAGGGTCCCCGGGCTGCTCTGCGCCAGCGTGCGGCTCAGGAGCGGCACCCGGGGCTGGCGGCTGCAGCCGGGTCCCGGGTCCCCGCCGAGCAGGGAGGGTGCCGAGCCTGGCCCCCACCCCGCCGGGAGGGGAGAGCCGAGCACTACCCCTGCGGCAGGGGCACCGGCAGAGCGCCCTGTGAGCACCGCCAGCGGCTCTGTTGGGAGGTGGCTCGGGGAAACGGGACCTTTAGAGGTGAGCCTTGCTTGGGAGAGCTGGTCGGCTTAGTTGGGCGCTGCCGAGTGCTCGGGAATCTACCGGGAGAGTCGGGAGCTGCGCCCGCAGGAGGATCCACTAGATCCCCATCAGCAGCCTCCGGAGCGGGGCTGGCGGTGAGTGGGTGGGGGAGAGGCTAGGGGAATCGGATCGAGATTCGGAATACAAAGGAGCCGCTCAGAGACCCTACGAGTTTGACGGAGGTCTGACAAAATAAGAATAAATACTACGGGGGGGCTGGATGCGTGGGGATGGTGTGGGAACAAAAAATAGCAGATGGCAAAAGGAAGTCAAGCAGCTGAAAAGAGCTCTCTTGAATATGATATAAAACCCCATAAAAAATAAATAAACAATCATTAAAGTTAAGATAATAAGATTCTCCACCTTCTTTTCAGAGTGGGAAGCAGTCAACAGGAGCTTTTAATTAATTTTAATGGAGGAAATCTGTTTTAGGGCTTACAATAAGCTAATAAATCCAAGGCACAAATCCGTGTAAATTCCTGCACTGTGTGTGGAAGGTACTGATTGTATTTCTTCAGATACTGCCTTTTGCAATGCAGCGCTCAGCCAAATAGAAAGGGAGAGGTTCCTTACACGAGGAGCAGGAAAAGATACTAAAAGCAAGTCAGACCTCTCCCTCTCTACCTCCCTCTCCCTCCCTCATTCCTTCCCTCTCCCTCTGCCCCCACCTCTCTCTCTGAAAGTGAGCGTGTGTGTTAAAGAGAGGTTTATTTACTGTAACTAACTTCACAGTGCTTGTAGGGAAATTAAAGCAGTTTAGAGGTTGAGATTGATCAGTTCTTGGATTTAATAAATCCAACTAACCATACAAACCCCCCCACAAATTTCCATGGACTAAATTCCTTGCTGCATTCACTGGCATGGTCTTTCTCCAAAGAAAGACCTTTACATATTTGTAGTTTGAGACAAAACTAATGAATTAATTTTTGATATATGTATTTTTGGAAGGAGAAAAGTTCATACTGGCATTTTTTTCAAAACTCTTAAAAGGTACTGCACCTATATCTCTATTCACCTTTCTTCCCTTTCTCCTTTGAAAGAGTCAATATATGCAATGTTATCACAGAGATATAAACTTTGCATAATGAAAAAGATCTAAACATTGCACAATAAAAAAGACATAACAGAGGTGAGTTTAAAGTCATTATTTCTATGTGACAAAAGTGATGTCAGAATGTGAGTGTTGATCTTGTTTCTGAAAATTATGTGAGGAGAGATTTCAAGAGGCTGTTTCAATGGTTGTTCTGTGTGCTGATATGGTAGCGAGGCAGTTAAGAGAGTTCAGGCCTGGAGTACTGTAGGTAAAACAAGTCTGAGTACTGTGCAAATACAGCGTCTATAAAACTACCTGTGACTAGAACAGTCATCAGTGCTTTCCAAAGTCCAAGGCTTCAGCAAGAAGTGGAGCTGGAATGCACCCAGCCTTCTTAAGAGCTGCTCCTCACACACATGTACACCCTATATTTTGTATAAGGTGATGTTATCTGTGTTTGGCTTGGGGAAGTCTGGATCTAATTTGAGGCACTGTTACAAGTTACATTTATATCCTGGCCTGCTGGATAGCTTGATTTAGGATGTAGACATATCTCCTTTGCGCAACCCTACACCCTTCCAGTTGGAATCTGCATTACATAGGCTGTGCTTTCCTTCCAGAACCAAGAATGTGCTCGCATTCAGCTGCTTAAAATAGCAGTATCTAAAACGTGGGATGTCATTAGGGCTGACTTCCCTACCCTTCCCGCAGCAAAGGAGGAGAGACAGAGTTTTACCCAGTGAAGAAAACAAAAAGCAGTTAAATCAAGTACAAATATCAGGCTTTTCCTGTACTGAACTTTCTACTTAAAGGACTAGAAAGAAGGCACACTTAAGATAATCCTGTTTCCGGGAAGGTGAGAGCTTTATTTCTTAATCATTTCTGTTACCTCTTTAATCTCAAAATGAGTTCATTTTTGTCTAGGATACTTTCATGTAACTTTCAGGCTTTCACTAGGCAGATTCAAATCCAGTCCATTACTGACCTCTATCTGTGAGAAAGGTGTAGTCAATGGTGTATTTTTCCCTTCTCCTTAGTGGATAGGAAGCACAGGCTATAAATTGTTTTAGTCTTTTATACCTGCAAGTCACCTAGTTTTTTAGGTTATCAATCTTATATTCATTGCAACAATGTGATTTTTCAATTGTTTTAAGCAGGAAAACAAAAACAAACCCCAGTTCCAAACATGGAAGCACTTTCAATCTCTTTCAGCTATACCAGTGATAATATGATAAATACTTGCAAAAATCAGAAAAGCAAGAAGTAATCAGTGCTGTCGAACATTAGTACTAAAGGAATTGCATTTATATTTGTCTGATGTTATAATACTTACTCTAAAGCAGGCTGAACCTGTGTGAAATTTTATTGCCCCTCAATGCTTACATAATTGCAACTTGAGAGAAACACTCAGATCAGATATACTATGAGTAGAGTTTGTGGTAGCAGGCTGTTTAAAAAACGTAAGGAAAAAAAATCCAGTACTGTCTATATTAGGAATACGTGTCAGAGATCAAGCAAAAAGGGGTCTTTATAAAACAGATGGACTTTTTTAGAGGATTATTAAACCCAGCTTCCCGATAGCAATTTGTCTCTTGTTTATATCCACAACTATATTCCATATTTTAGTTAGTGATTGCAAATGGCAGTTAAGAACTTGACCAGCAAAATCTTTGAGTAGATGAATGCCACTGTTTGACATTTCTCAGATTGTAGTTGATTACCTCAGCGCTTGGTAATGTGATGTTTTAAGGTGTTTCCTTCCCTCCTCCTTGGGCAATTTTTTTAGGAATCTTTCTGCAAAGCTTTTTATTTATTTNTAATTGGACATGCACTGATGATATGAGCCTCAGTTTCCCTACAGCTATGCATAACCCACACATTTCAAGTAGCTGGCTTATTTTAAAGAAAAACAACCACAAAAAAATCATCATTAAAATAATGGCATGTTTTATTCATTTATTTTAAACACACCGAAACCTTAATCCATCAATGATACTCAGGAAAGAAGTGTTTGAGATAAAAGCTCTGCTCTGTTTAACAAATTATATTTTAATCACATCAAATAATATGCCTCAGGAAAACTACAATTTAATCTGATATTTTCAGACACTGGTGAAAGGTGTTGGGACCTTCTTATACCTTTTCTTTTTTTAAACTGATGGTTTTCCCAGTTAACAGGTTGTTTGTTTGGTTTTTTTCTGTCTTTGATTCCTTCTTCTGATGTGGCCCCTTGAACTGTATCAAAATTAAATACTAGCAAGCAACTTAAATCCATCATGCTCTATTCAGCATTCCTGAAAACTTAATGATGCAGAACAAGGTCTGTAAAGTTTCCCTTTTTAAAAGAAGTCTTGTGTTTCAACTCTACCTAGAAACAGTCTTCTGTATATTTTACTTCAAGCTATGACTGCTTTATTTGGTTTGAGGTTTTATTCATAAATCTTTCCTAGCCTAGTGTAATGCAAGGATGTATTTAAAAAGGCATATGACACAGAAAATTGTTTATCATTCAANATTAGGAATACGTGTCAGAGATCAAGCAAAAAGGGGTCTTTATAAAACAGATGGACTTTTTTAGAGGATTATTAAACCCAGCTTCCCGATAGCAATTTGTCTCTTGTTTATATCCACAACTATATTCCATATTTTAGTTAGTGATTGCAAATGGCAGTTAAGAACTTGACCAGCAAAATCTTTGAGTAGATGAATGCCACTGTTTGACATTTCTCAGATTGTAGTTGATTACCTCAGCGCTTGGTAATGTGATGTTTTAAGGTGTTTCCTTCCCTCCTCCTTGGGCAATTTTTTTAGGAATCTTTCTGCAAAGCTTTTTATTTATTTCCTCAAGAAACCAAAAGAGTTGGAAATTGCCCCAGAGTAGTAAAAATTGTTTTTTCTTTTCTATTATTTTTTTCCATTTTTAAACAAATATTTTTATTTTTTATCTTATTAAAAATTGAAAATANGTGTTTGAGATAAAAGCTCTGCTCTGTTTAACAAATTATATTTTAATCACATCAAATAATATGCCTCAGGAAAACTACAATTTAATCTGATATTTTCAGACACTGGTGAAAGGTGTTGGGACCTTCTTATACCTTTTCTTTTTTTAAACTGATGGTTTTCCCAGTTAACAGGTTGTTTGTTTGGTTTTTTTCTGTCTTTGATTCCTTCTTCTGATGTGGCCCCTTGAACTGTATCAAAATTAAATACTAGCAAGCAACTTAAATCCATCATGCTCTATTCAGCATTCCTGAAAACTTAATGATGCAGAACAAGGTCTGTAAAGTTTCCCTTTTTAAAAGAAGTCTTGTGTTTCAACTCTACCTAGAAACAGTCTTCTGTATATTTTACTTCAAGCTATGACTGCTTTATTTGGTTTGAGGTTTTATTCATAAATCTTTCCTAGCCTAGTGTAATGCAAGGATGTATTTAAAAAGGCATATGACACAGAAAATTGTTTATCATTCAAAGATACTGTCTTTGAAACTGTTTAAGTCCTTTCAGAAAAAAAACCCTCTTTTGATACACATGATCAGCTCATTGCCAGATTTGGTCCTGCAAAGTGATGGCTTTGCTTTGGCCCCAGGTGGGAGGTGACTTGCTTCCAACAGGTCAGTAGATTACTGTGATGGTCTACAGTGTGTTTCTGCAAATCCTGACCCAGGCAGAGACATACCTTGAGCCACAGAATCCAGTACTTACTTTCCAGTACTTACTTTCTTTTAGCATCATTTATTTTTGAAAACATCACAGTGAAAATGTTTGGGTGACGTAACAGAAGTTCTGCTCTTTGGCCAAAGTTCTTTATTTTGTCCAGGTTGTCACTGGTAATTTAATTATCTTAAAAATATCATATAGAAAATATCATATAGACATCAAGCTAGTTCCTTCTCGATGCCTGAATTAATCTAAAGCAATTCCAAAAATTCTCTTCAGAAAAAATTTTCAATATTTTTTTAATGACTGAGATCTTGTGGGAGCATTACAAGTAAAAGATTTGGAATTCCGTGTCTGAATAATTAGACATTCATTGTCAAATTATTTCTGGGTTCAGGAAAGCCAGGGCAGGCTGATGCTACACATTTCCCTCATAGTGAATGCGGTAAACTATGTGGAACTACTACATGGCCTCTTGAGAGGAGAGAAGGTGAGAGCTCCGAGTAAAAAGCCTCATCAGCGCCTCCCAAAGCCAGAAATCAGTGTGCTGCAGTGTTACTCCCAGTTCTCACAGATTTTGTCGTTCCTTCCCAAAACCAACAGGTCAAATTAAAGTGGAGTAGAGCTTTTTCTGACAGTGCTTCCAGTGCTGCACCATGCAGCTGCACTAGCAGCTCATACCGGGCCAAGCTGTTCCATAAGATCTAGCTAAGAGACATGCTTTTTAAAAGGGTTATCTGTGTGGGAAAGTGCTCCAGCAGCATGTCCTAGGAATGCTGGGGGGATTTGGTGATGCTCATATACAGTCTTCAATCTTCACACAGGTTGCAGAGGATCAAAACATAGTCAAGCTGGAGTCATGGGGTCATCACCTGCAGACCTGAAGGTTCAGAGTACAAATATTTCTTTCTCTTAAGATGTCCTGTGTGTTTTTCCTGCAGAGAAAGGATGACCTTTACAATGTCACTGGAAACTACTGCCAAAAAAAAAAATTATATCAATATCATACTGACAGAACATGAGAATTAATATGCAGTTTTGAAAAAGAAATATAGGTTATATATATGTACATGCATATATATACAGTTTTTGTATGGGTTACATATATAGGTGACTGTGACTGTCTAGTCATAGAGGTCTCCCTCAGACCATTCAAAGCATATATAATTAATAGCAATTAAAAATTAATTTTTAGGTGAACTGCAAATCAAATTAAACAATAAGAAAAAAGGTATACTTTTCCTACAGTGTGTTGGAAACTTCTATAGTGGGTAAAAAAGCTGAGGTGTTCCCAAGGGGTATTGCTCCCGAGATCAACAGAAAGAGTCAGTCCCAAACTCACCTGTGCTTGTGAAATACAACTTCAGAGCTGAGGAACTGCACTTTGAATTATTGGACTGGATT
This sequence comes from Spizella passerina, assembly GCA_013401375.1. Taxonomy (NCBI): domain Eukaryota; kingdom Metazoa; phylum Chordata; class Aves; order Passeriformes; family Passerellidae; genus Spizella; species Spizella passerina. Next base: position 10,984 of record WBNQ01077953.1, read on the forward strand.
CCAGACTCAATCCTTCTCTCTTTCACTGGCAAGTTAATTTCACAGGCACTCTTCTCATTATTAGGTAATACTCATGTGAGTAATGATTTCAATACCCCAAAGTGATGTCATTTAGCTGTAATTGAAGATGATACAACCCCAGCAGCATGT
>WBNQ01077954.1:0-17199 GCA_013401375.1 Spizella passerina
AATTTCAAGACTATTGTGTAGCAATTTCCACTTTTTGCTGACATTTCCAAGAGGTGATGATGGTTCTTGGGATTAGTGGTACTACATGAGGCAGTTCTCCTCAAGGTCTGTCACACAGTGTGCTGCAAATAGGTGGTTACCCAAAGAACAGAAACACAGATGCTAAGGTTACAAAAAGAAATGCCTTTTAAAGATGTTTTCAGTGCAGAGGCAAGACAGGGAGGTTGCACAACCCAGGACACAAGTGAACTGGTGACTTGTGACAGCATGAGAAAACAGGCAGAGGTGTCAAATATTAAATGGTGCCATATCAAATTATTCTGGCTCTAATCACTATAAGATGAGGATAAAAAAGAATTTACCAATTGTTTTAAAACCCTCTGCCTGTTTTGCAATTATTAACCAGGAAGTCATTGTAAAGAGTTGGTGATGTAAATGAACCACCCATTTTGCAAACAGAAATATGACTGTTACTGTCACAGGCAAGGACAAAAATTCAGAAACAAGTGTCCCAGTTTTACACTCATCCCAAGAGGATTTCACATCAAAGTATTGCTTGTAAAAAGTTAGAACTGTGAAGAATATGTTGGGTTATCCCACAACAGCTGAGTATTTTACAAGTCTCTAAGGTTGGCAAATTCACAGCTATAATTTGAACAGCACAATATTTAAAGGCAAACAGCAGGCAGACAATGTGGATTCAGGGTTCTATTTCCTATTTTTTCCCTATGTTTACATGTTTTAGCTTTGCAGGACACTCCCGTATTTACAGAAAGATTAACACATTATTTTGCCCCAATTACACGTGTAACAGCACTAAAGTAGGTCAGTGCCATTTATTAGAAATGAGTGTTTTAGCGAAAACAATATATTTATCTTGTGGCCCTTAGAGGAAAAATATCTACAGATTTAAGTGGAAAAAGGGACACTTTTCTACTAGATTAGATTTTGAACATTAATTTATTAAAAAACTTTCCTTAATGAAATTAGAAGGTGCCCTTCTTGAAACATAGAAACTAAACAAACTTCCTCTCTGAGCTATATGGTGTTTAGAAACAAACTAAAAATAGTAACAATCTTTCCTTTTATACAGTGTGCAAGGAATAAGTAGAACTAGATATGTGATTTTACAAGTTTCTGAGCTGTTCCCAGCACAGACTCAGGGCTTTTTCCCCTGTGCAGCACAGCAGAGATCACCAGGACAGGGACAGGTGACTGACAGGGCACACTGGGGATGAGCCGAAGACTCAGAGATTTCTCTACTGAAAATATTTCCACTCAGTCCGTATCAGCGAGGTACAAACAGAGCACAGACAACTCTTTAAGTAGCCATGCACTTGTTTTACAGCCTGCCCACCCTGGCTGCTCGCTGCATTAGAGCTCTCCTGAAGGCAGTCACATTTATGAACTGTTTGCTCTCTGCTCGCCTCGCAGCCCGCGCGGCACAGCCATCACTCACTGCAAGGGAGAGGGACATGGGCAAGAAAAACAGCTCTCCCCAAATGCCCTCATAAATTCACAGGGAGAAATAACTGTGCAGCACTACCCAAACCCTTTAGTTTTATTAATGGCAGGAAGGCAGTATTTCTTTCCAATAAATCTCCTCAGCTTCACCTACTGGTTGAAATGGAAGATGCTCCATGTTGGACAGTCCTACTTGCCTCGTTATTACAACTCCTGAAAAATATTAAATCATGTAATCTGCTTCACAGCACTGCCTGTGGCTGAAATACACTCTCAGAAATAAGTAAACAATGTGGGAGTTTGAGCACCAGCAATTTTCCCTGAAAGAAGGGCCACAATGCAAGTGGAGCTGTGATATTCTGCAGTGGCTGATACTCCTGCCCTAAACCAGGCTTTAGAACTTGCTCTGCTCAAGTATTTGTTTGTTTTGCTGTTTTTTTCAAAGCCTCATAGCATAAACAGGTTACTGAAACATGGAACATGGTGTTATTAGCGAGAACATCACGGATCCATTTTTTTACAACAGATCTCTAAGTGGGAGGTTCCTTCTGATGTTTTTAGCAAAGTCTGAGAACAAATTTGCAACTCTCCAATGCGCTGCACATGTTTTGTCCATGTATGTTCCTAGTGAGGAACACAGTGTCCTAAAACAAACCTGCATTTTTTTTTTCCTTTTTAGAGGAGGCTGCAGGAGACAGGATGGAAATGGAAACAAGAATTACGTGAAGACCAACCTGCACAACNGCAGGATGGAAATGGCATCAAAACACATTTTCCACAAGAATACGTGAAGACCAACCTGCACAACTGAACATTTTTAATCACTCCTAAGGACATACCTTATGTGAGAAACAGAGCTAAAATGATGTTTACTGAATGGTGGCAAGTCTAAAAAAGCACAAACCGGATGAACTCAAGTATCTGCTTAATTCCCAGTTAAAGATAGGAGAACTTGTTTATTTTCAGCCTTCAATACCTGCACCTGGCACTACCCACTTCCAAGCTTTGTGTGGTAAGCACTCCAAGATCAGCTTTCAGAGGGCCCTGGAAATGGGAAAATGGAATTCATGGACCCTGTGGATGGACCAGCCCCTGGGATGACAATATCTCCTGCAACAGTGATGGTGCTGATATTGATCCACCTACTTTTGTACTACTTCATCATATCTGATTGAATGGTATGGCTCAAAATTATGGCCAGATTCTGGATGCATGGAAGCTTCTGCAGGGGTGTCCACATCTGGAATAATCTCTTTCTCATCACTCAATTTCAGGCCACTTTAAATACAAGGGATATAGGACAGTGATGTTTTGCGTATGATGAAAAAATTATAAAAACCAAGGAAAGGTAACAAAGACATTGCAAAACCAGCAGAAATTGACTGTATGATAGAAGAAATTTGAAAAATTAACTTTTAGGTAAACTAGAGGCAACTACTTTACAAGTACACAGTACAAGAAACATATCATTGGGGAGACAGCATCTGGGATGAAGCATGCAGGAAAAAGTTCAATTTTTTACCATGGCTTTGCAATTGATGATGGGGACACTACAATGCATACAAGGTCACCTCACTTGTCACTGAAATGGAGTTGCCTGTAGAGTGGAAGGTGGTTACTGATTAAAAGCAGATAGCAACATTATAAAAAACAACTTTGAGCCATGGATTTCAAAAAGCTGTACGTGGGAATTTTAGGCAGGCAGAATGTAATTATCCATTTGGAGCTCAGCCAGATACACATAAGTCTGAACTCTGTGTTTGCTGCCAATCTAAATAGCACCACATCCCCACCACTTGCAGTGGCAGGACTGCTAGCTAGGCAGCTCCCAGATTGAGCACTGGGTACCTCTTGATCTGTGTGCAGGATGGCTGTAGCAAACCCTGCTGTCTGGGAAGGAAAAAGCCAGCAAAAAAGCCAGAAAAGTATCAGGCAGCATGACAAACACTCTGTTACTTCGAAGTCAAGGGCTGATCCCTTTTCACACATTACAGATGTAAAAAGTTATTTGGCAGATCAACCTTCTTGCAAGCAACTGCAGCCATCTGGCTTTGCTTCAAAGCTCCCACCCAACAGCTCCTGCGTGTGGACAGCCCTGGGGAGCCTCACAGAGTGCTGACAGCTCCAGCAGATGGGTGCTCTCTGCTCCCTGCTCCTATCTGCCCAAATCCCTGCTTTGACTCACAGCAGCTTTCTGTTTCCAGACATGCTGCTGGAGCTGGAAACAAGCGCCAGCTGAATCAGATCTTTTCAACGAGGCACACTCCCAACGATGTTCTCAGCACTTAACAGGCCATCTTACAATCCTCTTGGCACATGCTCTCAGTCTGTTTTCCTGCAGCTACTGGATTCTCCACACCGTGCTGCTCATTGGAAGAGACAGGCACATTATCCATGTCAGCCACATGGGCTGGAAAGCTGCCCTCAGAGCCCATCCACATCACTCAGTGCTGCATCCAGCATGCTCTTTTCATCCAGCATATTCAAGCACCATTTCAGAGAGCAACAGAATAGACTTAGAGCAAGTAAAACCCTCCCCAGATCCTGAACTGTTTTTCCTCCTCACTTACTAGACAGAGCATAAATGATTTTTGCTGATTTCTGAGCACTTTGTATTTCAAGGAATGGTTAGAGCTTGAAGTAGTAAACCCCAGAAATTCATAAGGGAAAATACATGATACACTGGGAGCATGTTTCTTGCTGTCCAAATTAGAATTATAGTTGTACCATTTATAAACATATAAGATTTATGTATTCTCCTTCATTTCCTGCTTCAGGGGATGAACCTGTTCTGAACTGAGAGCTTGAAAGGAAGCTCTTGCAAGGTTCTGAACTGAGCTGTTGAATTTAGTGGCACAGAATAATTTAGACCAGCCAGGACCCCTGGAGATCAATGTCCCACCCAAGAGCAGGACAAACTTCAGAGGCAGATCAGGTTGCTCTGGGCTTGTCTGCTCAAGTTCTGCATTTCTCCAAGGACAGAGGCACCACAGATACTTAAATAAATTCAGAGACACACAGACCAGAGGTTTCATAAGGGTACCAAAATTCTGCTGTGTGATAGCAATAGTTCTAGAGAAATACCGCCAAAAATACCCATATTCATGTCCTAATTCCTTCTTCAGGTAAAGGTGAGAGACTTGCAAAGAATGATTTGAAAGAATCTGAGATAACACAAGGAACCTGTCTCTTGTAATTAGGTAAACTGTCTAGGGAAATAAGTGTACAAGCTCAATTCTTTAAATTAAGTATCTACCCCTAGGAGATACAAATATCCAAAAAAGGGTAAACAACAATTTCTAAAATCCAGAAAACCTTGGAAAAATAACACCATCCTCTATTTCTGTAGCACTATGGAGTTTAAACTGCTGAACATATTTAGAAATCTCCTGTTTCAGACTGCCCTCCTTGTTCCACACAACTGAGCCAGTCAGACACAATATAAAATCCAAGTGTTTTAGAAGAGGTGGGCATGACCTGAAAACTACAGCCCTTTTATTCAAGTACCTTTTTTTTTTTTTTTTTAAGAGCCACTTAAGATTGTACTACATAGTAGAAAAAGGGTAGGGGAAGGAATAATGTTCTTCTCTCTGCATTGTAAAATCCACTCATGCTCCAAAGAGGTTCAAAATAAAAAGCAAACTTTTCTGCAGCCCAGATATGTCTCTAGTTTGTTGTGGGTAGTATGGCCTAATTTTTAATTACAGTCTAATTCATGTTTAGGGCTGTTAACCTAATTAGCTACTGCACCAGAAGTGGGACACCTACATTATTTCCAACACAAAGTATTTAAGCTATAGTAGAATGATTCAGAGAAGTTTTGTTGGAGTCAAGGATTTAATCAAAGTTAATATTCAGGAAAACATGACACCTGTTTTCATTCACAATTTAGCTGCAATGCCTTTAATACAGTTCCTTTGACAACATTTTCATTTAACTAACCCCAGCCTTTTTGAAATGGACTGCTAAATTTTTAAATGTGAGTTTAATTGGAAGCTCAGTTAATGGACACAACTAATCAGGAATCATATATTCAGATCAGGGTATGACCAAAGAAAAGTGGTCAGCAAAATCAAAACTATGAATTTTTCATTAAAACCTTGGCAGATATATGAAAACTCTGTGTGATGGCTTTGAGGTGGATCCATCTACTATGGCAACTTCTGTCTTCTATTTCTGGGGCTCTGCAGCAAGGATTGGTGACCCCAGCCTGATGAGAGGAGGCTGTGAGAGATCCAGCCTCTGTTTCTAAGCTGCATCAGAGTGGGTGAGCTGTTCCTGCAGGACTGGTAGTGAGGATAAGGATTAGAGGGGAAGCTCCCCACACCCCAATAAGTGCCAAATAAATAGTTCAGGGCTTATAAGGTGTTATTTGACTGCCAGCAAACAAGAGCCATAGCTACACTCAGGCATATTGGATAAATTATTCAAACTACAGCAGTACAACTCGCATCATTTCCTGGCAGAAATCTTTTCCCCTGCTCCTTGACCAGCCCCAGTTAGTCAAGCAGAAACCAGACATGGCCATCTCAGTGTGTTCTGGGTTTGCCTCCTCACTGCCCACCAGATCATTGACAGAAATGAACTAATTCTTTTAGAGAGCCCATGTTGAACAACTGGGATGGCAAAGTTAGGCTAATGAGAGCAAAAAGCCGTAATGTGGTTATGTTACAGAGTTCACTGGGAAGAACTGCTATCAAGTCCACTAAAAACAGCAATGGCCATGCCACTGAAAAACAAACAATAAATACAGAATGCTGTGCTCTGTGATTTTCTGCATCAATTATTCCAGTTGCCATATATGAGTAGATTTTATTTAAAGGATGACACAGATATTTGAACAGGCTAAGTGGCAAGGAAGCAAAGCCTTAGAAAACATTTTAATTTTCGGACTCCTGGTTGTAAAGCAATATATTCTTTCAGCAGCCAGCACTACCAGAGAAGTCAATTAAGTTTTTTATGTGAGCTTACAAATGCAAAGAAAGACTTGTAGCCAAGCAACAATTGCTAGTGGCACTACAGGAGAGAACTCCCAAAGCACTGTTCACATTTGCCATGCAGAGCCCAGAAGCTCAAGCTTGCTTGGGTCACTCTGTGAGGGTGGCTGGGCAGAAGCTGTGTTTGAACACCCAGGAACAGGAGTGTTTGTCACAGTGGCAGCAGCACTGGGCACAGCTGTCAGTGTGAGCTGGGGATGAGCTCCAGATGTCACAGGTCAGGCTCAGAGCTGCCTGGGAGCTCACAGGGCACCTGCAGGGCTGTCCCTGGCTGTGCACAGGTGGTGCTTTCAGCAGAGCTTGCTGCCAGACAATTCAGGAGATCAGAAAACTATAACTGAAGCCTTATTTTCAAATGTTCTTATCAATGTGTGGCTGTTGCTGGGAAACTCTGAGGCAGATTTGCAACTGAGCCCAGGATGGAGTTTGCAGTTCCTGACAATCTGCCACCCTCCCAAAGAAGATTTTTCTGAAGAAATCTGTTCTACCTTGGCCATTCACCATCATTCACATCACAGCAGCCCAAGTATGGTTAGAATAAAGTTAAAGCAAAGAGGCTGAATTTTCAGCAGTGTTTCTTAGTCACAGGTGGTAGAAAACTGTTAGGGATCTTTGTAAGGGATCACTCAAAATACCCCCCTGCTGTTTTCCATAAAGAGAACAGAAAACTGAAGATAGAAGAAAAAGTAAGACACAGAATGGCTGCAGCAGCTTTCCTGACTTTTCCATGCTTTCTCCATGAAACCTGTGCTCCATAACAGCCCATCCAGTTCCCAAGCTCTCCAGATGCAGAAGAGCAGAGGAAGAAGGTGCTTCTGAGCAATGAAAGTGAACTTGCCAAGCAGGTTAATCTCAGGAGCTGCTGCCATATCCTTTTCCTGGGCACCTGTCAATGCATTTACCCATGCTGCTGTGATGCACAGAACTCCCTTGCTCTGGAATGTGTTAACACAAGGCTCAGTAATGGTCCATTCAGCAGGAATTCCATTGCACATGGTGTGTAAAGGGAGATGACAACAGTGACACCCATTTGGTTTTCTGACACGAAGATTTGTGTCTCAGTGGATTTATATCATACATGGACTCTGTTCATCCTCCTGGGGAAAAAACCCTATCTTTTCTCCTGTTATCCAGTATGACATGGCTTTACTCACACTTTCTGACTGAAATAACTCGAAAAACAACCACTGCTTTACAGATACAGAAGGAAAATGGCACTGAGGAAAAATGCCAGGTGAGAGGGACCAATCTGATTTTTATGTATGCCTCAGCACATGTTCTATTCTCACAGGGGCTGTACATGTGCTGGCAGCCCTGTTCCCTCCAGGGCCAGAGTGTCAGTGACCCCTCACTTGCCTGCAGGCCCACAAAGAACACACCGGAAATCAAGGTGTGGGATGTCACCTTGAGTCAGGAATGGATAATAAATGACACAGACCACCCCTTGGTAGGTTAGGAGGCTAGAGGCCCTGAGTTTATTGGAATTCCTTCTTTTATACCCTGCTCAGGTGGACCTGACTAGTCCTTTAATCAACACATTTAGCATGATTGGCTAATTAAGAAGACACCCCTTGGTAAACATCTTATGAGAAAAACAACTTATTCAAAAAACCACCTGCAAATGATTTACCATTTGTTTACCATTCTTTCTCTCTGCCTCCCTAAAACCTCCCAGACCAATTCATGGGAAAGCTCACTCAGCTTTCTCTCTCTCTCTGACCAGACTGTCCTATCCGCAGTTGGAGGAACCTTAGCACATAAAAGCAGCCAGCTGTGACACAGAGGAGCCATTTGTGCTTTGGGGTTCTTGGAGGGATCAGGAGCTCTCTTGGAGGGTCATCTTGGCCCTTTTCCCACCCTTCTGTGCTCCCCAGGCCCAGTTGCCACCACTGCCGGCCTGCACCCACCAAGCCCACAGCTCCAGCAGCTAAGAGTGTTTCACTGTAGCAGGTCTCTTGGCCTGTTCAGAGAAATAGGGATTTTATTCTTCAGTGGAAAAATTGAAATCTTAAATTAGTAGAAAAATATCAGGCTCCCTGCTCAGTTCTTGCACAGTTTAAAAAATAAAGGATTTTTAAATCCACTTCATGTTCTCAGTCCTCATCTGTGAAACCCCCTGTGGGACACACTGCAGCAGAAAGAGGCAGCAATAACTCCAGGGCCTCTGTGTCTATTTGGCAGCCAGTGAACTTGTCAACACAAGGAGATTTTCCATGAAGCTCCAGCAGTATAGCCTATTCTGGCATAATTATTGCATAATGATTTTCTTTGACTATTCCACAGGAAGAAAACCAGCATGTTTACAGCTAATAATACTCTAGCCTTTATTTCAGTCACAAATGCCAAATTAGGAACAGGCCAAAGTAAAATTTAAATTAATATTTCTTAAAATACTTATCCATCATCTTCACCTCCTCGTAGAAATGGGATTTTTTTGATAATCTCTCCTCTGCATTGTCTCTTCTCTGTAGTAGTAAAAGCCACCTGCACTATAATGCATCTCAAAATTAAGGATTGGGTTGCCTTTCCTATTTATCACACCTAGGATGCACCAATTCTGTGCCATTTTCACCTTCAAATCTGCCCCTTTTCCAAGCATCCAGATAAAACAGCCTTGCAGAATGTCCCAAAGCCACTAAACTTGGGTTCCAACAACTTGTAGCAATAGGAGGAATGTAATCTCCAAACTTACAAGGACACAAGCAATACAGAAATTTCAAGCAGCTTATTGACTTGCACAGAGGAGATGTGTTCCCTGCAGGAGGCAGCACTGTGAAGACAGACAGACACTGCCTGGACAGACAGATTTCTGAGTGCTCTGCAGGGCCAGCCCTGCCCAGCAGCCCAGAGTCCCACAGGTGGGGGTTCCTGCAGCCCTCCTGGCTGGGGGATGGAAAACACTTTGCAATCCCCATGTCTGGGGTTCAGAGCTGCTTCTCAAAGTCCAATCAGACTCAGAGTAGACACCCACGATGCCTCCTTGTTTCTGTCATCACAGGACAGGGTTTGCAATTAGGTGCAGAAGTGAAGGGAACCAACTCCTTTCTATTCCAGTCACACACAGCTCTCCCATGAAACAGATCAAATGCTTGAACACTGCCTCAGATGCAAGCAGGAAGGGCAGGCTTAAAGATGTTTTTTTGACCTTTCCTATCTCCAAAAAGTACTTTAGGGTAAAGCCCAAACATCAGAATTAGTGTATATTCTTCCAGTGGTCCAAGAAAGAGCCAGGTAAAGGTCTCATCTCAGTTACCCAGGCAACTGCAAACAGCAGAGCCTGCTCATGCTCATTAGAAATTTTTTTTTTAAAAAGCATTCAATCCTGGAGGTGGCAGTGCTTCCAAGTGATTATATTCATATGGTGCATATATGCTGCAAAAATAGCTTCTTCATTTTCTGCCAGCCAAATTAACCATGAAAATGGACCAGTTTAAGAATGTAATTATTATAGACTAATTTGGCAAACTAGACAGGCACTGTTTCCTCAGCCTGGGCAGCTCTGTCTCCTGGGATTTCACTTGCCTGAGGGTTTTGTCAAAGAGCAAAGGCAGCTGGAAGCAGGCACAGTGCAGGGAGGGCAGGTAGGCAAGGAGAGCTGTGGTGGAAGGGGCTCTTTGAACTTCACATCTGCAAACAGACAGCTGCAGATCTACAGCAAAAGCTCAGGAAACTGTCATAACTGCAGTGGGGAAGGGATAAAGCTCCCACACAGAGCTGGGATTCAGAGCTTAAACAACTACTGAAATGATGCAGACAGCCCCATCTGAACCAGGCTCTGAGGAGGAGGAATCCACAAATGCTGAATTGCAGTCAGTGGGTGTGAGGCACCACACCCGGGAAGGGTGAGAGGAAAAAAGGTGTCTGGTTCAGAGTGGAAACAGATTTGGACCCCAAATTCCTCACCTGAGTTGCAATAGGCAGGGCTCAGCTGGGGTACACTCAGTGTAACCCCTCAGCTGTTGTGAATAACCCTGCTGAGCAGGACTGGCGCTTAATGTAAAGAAACATAAGGTTGGATTAGTTTTTATTTAATTGTTTTTGGTCTCTCTGCTAATGGCAGGGATGGAAAGAAGGCCACGTTATGCATGCTGCTCAAGTAGTGCAGATGAATTTCTGTAAGAAGTACAGCATTCTGGAAAAGCACAGAGAGACACCCAGGCTCCCACCCTGGCCTGATAACACCACACAGACCTCAGCAAGTGAAAAACCAACCAAGAGACCTCCACCATTGCACCACATCATGGTAGTGATGCACTCTTGAAGACCACCCCTATAACCTGAGGGTGACTGTTATGAAAAGAATGGATGTAATTAGAAAAGATTTTTTAAAGTTAGATGTTGATAAGACATTTCATTTCCTCTGCCATAAAAAGAAGCAATAAACATTAAGGCACAATGAGATCTAGGAGCATGAATTAATTCTTTAGATGAGGCTTGAAAGATAGCAACGTAGAAAGCTTATAAAGACTATTTTTGGGCAGCACAAAATCAAGGACAAGTGTGGATATTTTACCATTTGGAGGAAAAAACAAAGAAGACACCTCAAGAGATATAGTGGCAATAAGTCAAAGTGGGAAAACAAGAATAGATGAAGCAGACAGAAAAAGTGAATAATAGCTGTGGGGAATGTTAGCCAGGGCACTGCCAACTGATGCTTCACTTTTTGTCTGTCATCTGGAGTGATTGTCACAGAAGTTGGTCACTATTATCTTGACTACAGACATTTTCTCTACAGGAGATTAATCAAGCTGGACATTTTAATGAAATACCTTTGGAAACAAAAAAACTCTCTCTTATTATTTTTCATAAAGAGATGATAACTTGATGAGGCTATTTCAAAGTGTCTGACTGGTTTCTGATGTTACACACATATTAGCTGCAAAATCTTTAATATAAGAACAATTTGTTAAAAAGATTAGTATAAATCTATATGAAAACCTTTGAGGTTTTTCAAATGAAAAGAACTTGTCATTTCCTGTCAAATATTCTCTGTTGGCAATTATTGTACCTATATTTTTTTTTGTTTTTCATCTATTATGAGGTAGGTGGAAAAAAAGCCATATCAAAGTACAAATATAAAAATTAGTTGGAAAAGCCTTACAAAGGGGATGGTTTAGAAAACACACCAGATGACACTCTCATGTCCAAGCAAGGTAGGAGTTATTAAACCTTACATCTGGAGTTAGGAAAGTGTGGCTCACTCTGCAGGGAGAAGATGAAAGCCTCAGCAGCCAACAGAGACATGATAAATAATAAGCACTGCTATTGCCTGCATGGACACAAAGAGTCACAAGTGAGTGGCTGTAACAGTGACTGTGCACTGTGCACATTGTGCTGTTTGTCATCTCTTTTCCATCAGCCCTCAGTGCTTTTCCTGTTGGTGTTAATCCCACTGGCTGTTTGCACAGAGCAGCTCTGTGTAAACACTGAGACAGAAGCTTCCACGATTCAGAGACTCCTCTGACTTCACTTCTGGGAAAAGCTGATTCACATTCCTGTTGGTGTCCTGGCTGCACCTTCTCCCAGGCCAGCTCCACTCACTCCTGAGATGGCTTTATCTATACAACTCAATATCCTCAGGATATCCATTTTTTTATACATTTGACTTCTGCAAGCATTGGAGGGATTTCTGCCCATTCAAAAGAAGAAGAAATATTTGACATAATTAATACTCTTTTTACTTTTAAATTAAATGTAGTCTTTCACTCAAATTAAAAATAGAATTCCAAAATTGATTGGTGGGGTCATCTGAGGAATTATTTCAACAGCAGAAAAAGTTTGTTGTATAAAGATGTTTGTTTCAATTCAAGAACTAATGTACAGACAGACCCTACATTTACAACTGTATACAGCATTACCCATCCTACAAGAAGCTAAACACCTTGTTTTTAATCACATCCAACTACTCCAGCTTGTTGGATTTACACACTCAAAGTCAAAAGCTGCATTGCACACAGTACCATTAACATTCTTTTCTGTCTCCAAGTCTCAAAGTCAAGCTCTTCAGCCAAAGAAACTGTGCTACAATCTTTATGAAAACTTCTCTTTATTTATTAAACATTTGAATTGATTTAGAACCCCAGAAAATAAGAGCCTACTGAACTTTCCATTTATTCCAGTGTAGATTTGACCCATTGCTTTGTGTGACACAAGCAATGAATCTTGCTGAAACCCCTGTTTAAAGGTTATGACAGTTTGCACAGAACACGAGAGAACTTGCAATGTCATTACTGACAGGGCTGCAACCTTCTCTTGTTGTCATCTTATCAAATCATCTCATTCTTGTTTAAATCTTGGCCTGAGTTACTCAAAATGACACTTTGCCATTGCCAGTGACTGAGTCAGCCAGTAATTGCTGCTCAAAATAATATAAATTCATAACAGTAAATGATAGGAGATAGTTATTTTTAACATGTTTGACTTGGTTCCTGAAATATCACTCAGTGACACAGGATAATAACTCATGGAAGGGTGAACCAGCTGGAAAGCTGGAGAGGATTTACTCATGGGATTGACAGCACTGCAAATGACAACGCAGGAGGCTCTGCTGCCTCCTGCTTCCTTCTCCCCACTGCTGCATCCAGATTTGCACAGGACCTTTCTGTGCACTCACTGTGCAGGTCAGGTAGGTGCCAAAATCTGGAGACCTTGAATGGCTTTGTAAGGGACACATGAGATGAAATGACAAATTTCTGGGGTTGGTCATGCCAGTTTTCATTTTTCCATCTAACCAGAATTTTAAAACAAGCCTTCAGAGGAGACAGAATTTAACATTTTAACTTTCAAGTGTCTTCTCTCCAAAGCCAAGCTTGTAGATACACAGGTACACCCCTAATAACACTCAGATGTTGCAGAAGAATAAGAAAGACTGATNAATAAGTCAAAGTGGGAAAACAAGAATAGATGAAGCAGACAGAAAAAGTGAATAATAGCTGTGGGGAATGTTAGCCAGGGCACTGCCAACTGATGCTTCACTTTTTGTCTGTCATCTGGAGTGATTGTCACAGAAGTTGGTCACTATTATCTTGACTACAGACATTTTCTCTACAGGAGATTAATCAAGCTGGACATTTTAATGAAATACCTTTGGAAACAAAAAAACTCTCTCTTATTATTTTTCATAAAGAGATGATAACTTGATGAGGCTATTTCAAAGTGTCTGACTGGTTTCTGATGTTACACACATATTAGCTGCAAAATCTTTAATATAAGAACAATTTGTTAAAAAGATTAGTATAAATCTATATGAAAACCTTTGAGGTTTTTCAAATGAAAAGAACTTGTCATTTCCTGTCAAATATTCTCTGTTGGCAATTATTGTACCTATATTTTTTTTTGTTTTTCATCTATTATGAGGTAGGTGGAAAAAAAGCCATATCAAAGTACAAATATAAAAATTAGTTGGAAAAGCCTTACAAAGGGGATGGTTTAGAAAACACACCAGATGACACTCTCATGTCCAAGCAAGGTAGGAGTTATTAAACCTTACATCTGGAGTTAGGAAAGTGTGGCTCACTCTGCAGGGAGAAGATGAAAGCCTCAGCAGCCAACAGAGACATGATAAATAATAAGCACTGCTATTGCCTGCATGGACACAAAGAGTCACAAGTGAGTGGCTGTAACAGTGACTGTGCACTGTGCACATTGTGCTGTTTGTCATCTCTTTTCCATCAGCCCTCAGTGCTTTTCCTGTTGGTGTTAATCCCACTGGCTGTTTGCACAGAGCAGCTCTGTGTAAACACTGAGACAGAAGCTTCCACGATTCAGAGACTCCTCTGACTTCACTTCTGGGAAAAGCTGATTCACATTCCTGTTGGTGTCCTGGCTGCACCTTCTCCCAGGCCAGCTCCACTCACTCCTGAGGTGGCTTTATCTATACAACTCAATATCCTCAGGATATCCATTTTTTTATACATTTGACTTCTGCAAGCATTGGAGGGATTTCTGCCCATTCAAAAGAAGAAGAAATATTTGACATAATTAATACTCTTTTTACTTTTAAATTAAATGTAGTCTTTCACTCAAATTAAAAATAGAATTCCAAAATTGATTGGTGGGGTCATCTGAGGAATTATTTCAACAGCAGAAAAAGTTTGTTGTATAAAGATGTTTGTTTCAATTCAAGAACTAATGTACAGACAGACCCTACATTTACAACTGTATACAGCATTACCCATCCTACAAGAAGCTAAACACCTTGTTTTTAATCACATCCAACTACTCCAGCTTGTTGGATTTACACACTCAAAGTCAAAAGCTGCATTGCACACAGTACCATTAACATTCTTTTCTTTTCACAGTACCATTAACATTCTGTCTCCAAGTCTCAAAGTCAAGCTCTTCAGCCAAAGAAACTGTGCTACAATCTTTATGAAAACTTCTCTTTATTTATTAAACATTTGAATTGATTTAGAACCCCAGAAAATAAGAGCCTACTGAACTTTCCATTTATTCCAGTGTAGATTTGACCCATTGCTTGGTGTGACACAAGCAATGAATCTTGCTGAAACCCCTGTTTAAAGGTTATGACAGTTTGCACAGAACACGAGAGAACTTGCAATGTCATTACTGACAGGGCTGCAACCTTCTCTTGTTGTCATCTTATCAAATCATCTCATTCTTGTTTAAATCTTGGCCTGAGTTACTCAAAATGACACTTTGCCATTGCCAGTGACTGAGTCAGCCAGTAATTGCTGCTCAAAATAATATAAATTCATAACAGTAAATGATAGGAGATAGTTATTTTTAACATGTTTGACTTGGTTCCTGAAATATCACTCAGTGACACAGGATAATAACTCATGGAAGGGTGAACCAGCTGGAAAGCTGGAGAGGATTTACTCATGGGATTGACAGCACTGCAAATGACAACGCAGGAGGCTCTGCTGCCTCCTGCTTCCTTCTCCCCACTGCTGCATCCAGATTTGCACAGGACCTTTCTGTGCACTCACTGTGCAGGTCAGGTAGGTGCCAAAATCTGGAGACCTTGAATGGCTTTGTAAGGGACACATGAGATGAAATGACAAATTTCTGGGGTTGGTCATGCCAGTTTTCATTTTTCCATCTAACCAGAATTTTAAAACAAGCCTTCAGAGGAGAAAGAATTAAACATTTTAACTTTCAAGTGTCTTCTCTCCAAAGCCAAGCTTGTAGATACACAGGTACACCCCTAATAACACTCAGATGTTGCAGAAGAATAAGAAAGACTGATTTTTTTTTTACTTGCTTTGGAAAAGGCATTCTGCATTTCTAGATCAAAGAACAGCTGTCTCACTTAATTAATCAACTATTTAATCAATTAGCATGTGATATGCCAAGGAGGAGTTCCAACTGCAAGGTGGACACAACAGGCACAGTTGGTTCTGAGACACCTTGCTGCTTGTGCCTGTGAGGCTCTGGCTTTTCAGAGCTTGGTTTGACTGATACTGAGCCCAGTTCTGTATTACCAGACAGTAAACCAAGGACTGGAGCCAACAGTCAGACATATTTCAGTTTGCACTTGTACATCTACCTCTGCTCCTGACAGACATACAGAGAATGAGCTGACTGACCTAGTTAAAATTGCCCAGTTAGCTGAGTGAATGACAGACTCTGAAGAAAGTGAAAAAGAGCAATACTCTAGGGAGGGAACTATCAGAGACTCTGCTGAGAGTAGGGACAATCTCCCTACTTACGATGAGACCAAGCTCAAGTTTCTAGTCCTGTTATTGCTACTATTTCCTACAGGAAATTTAACAGTGAAAGTGAAAAGACCTGGAGTAAAAGGTGCTCAAATATCCTGTGTATGAGACAGTTTGTACCTGTCCTTGAAGAACAACACTCCCTAACCAAGCTCATATAGATGTTTTTAGATATTAAGAAAGAAAATACTAAATTTTCTGGCCATATGCTTAAAAGTGTCTTTACCATATGGCATCACCTTCTGTGTTACTTGGAAAACAAATACATTTACCTTCTGTTTCCCATTATTATCCTTAAGAACAGTGTGACTTGAAGACAGCAGACGAAAAAATAGTCAAAATACATAAATACCACACACCGGTTCCAGAGACTGGAACAAATTTGTGGACTTAGCAGAACATATTAAAGCACAGGGTATCTCTTCACATCAGCCAAGTTTCCCTTCTCTGTTGCTGTCACTGCTTTTGTGCTTCTCAAGATTCACAGGCCTCTGAGAAAAAGCCTGAGCATGGCATATTAATTAATACATTCAGAGCAATCTTAGTGTCTCATCCTCTTGATGAAATGGCCAGAAACTTATTTACTCTTCAGGATTTGGGCAAAATGACAGAGACTGCAGAGAGGACAAAAAAAAACCAAAAACCCAGCTTAAAAAAAGCCCCAAAACCTGGTGGAGCCCCTCTTTTCTGCTATTAGAATTCTGTAGCCAAAACAAATCAAAAGGAAGCATCAGTGCCATGTCACTCATGTGGTGTCTGGTGGTCAAAGAGTATGGCAGGATTTCCTTATTACCAGGCCTTAATGTTGCAGCATTTATGCCTGTGATTAACTATTATTGTAGTGAAAGGTTGTGCAATGTCCTCCCACTGATACTGATGCCAAATAAGCAATTAAGCAGCAAGGGTTAGAGTCATTGCTTTTGACCAGCTGTAAAACTAGCTCATAGCTAGTGGGATGATAATTCTTCAGCAAGGGACATGCTCTGTTCCCTCCAAACCTTTCCTTCAGGTTTCCATGGAGGTGATGCTGCTCAGGTAAAGCATTTTCTCATATTCCA
>WBNQ01077955.1:0-14375 GCA_013401375.1 Spizella passerina
GCGCCATCAGGCCGAAGGAGGGAAGGCGCAAAGACAGCAAGGCAGGTTCCGCGCTGCCCCCGCCATGCTGCAACATGCACGGACACGTGGCGTGCAAGGACCCGCCACCGAGCGGCCGGAGACAGGGATGGAAAAAGGGATGAAAAAAGGGAAAGACCGGGAAAGGGGAGAAGGAGAGGAAGGAGGAACAGCCCGCGCCGGCAGCCCCGACTCTCACCGCCGCCATGGCCCCGCCGCCTCTCCGCGGCTGCGCTCTCCCCGCCCCGCGCGCGGCCCGCCGGGAGGGGCGGCCCCGCGGAGCAGCAATGGCGGCGCCGCCCTCAGCGCTCTGCCTGTTCGACGTGGATGGCACCCTCACGGCGCCGCGCCAGGCGAGTGCGGGACGGGGCTGCGGGGAGCGGGGCCGATGGCACACCGCGGGGCGGATGGCAGACCGCGGGGCCCGGCTGTGCCGTGTGCCGCGGGCTCCGTGAGCGCACTTCATTCATTTAACGCTGCTTAAGGACCCGCGGGGGCTGCTTGTTACGGAATGGAGGCGCTGGCCTCTGGCAAATCTGACGGCTCTGTTTTGGACCGCAGAGAATCTCGGCGGAGATGGCGGCGTTCATGCAGCGGCTGCGGCAGAAGATGAAGGTGGGGGTGGTGGGCGGCTCGGACCTGGCCAAGATCCGCGAGCAGCTGGGCGAGGACGGTAAGGGCGATCCCCCTGAGGCGATCCGCAATGAGGTGGTTCCGCAATGAGGTGGTCCCGCAATGAGGTGATCCCGCAATGAGGTGGTCCCGCAATGAGGTGATTCCCCCGGGGCCATCCGCGCTCCAGGCCCCGGGCAGCCGCCAAGGGCACGTGGAGGTTGAGCCCCGTCCATCCCCTTTTCCCTTGCTTGTAATTGTCTTCCTGGGGGTGCTGTGTTGCACTCAGGCTCTGGGGAGTTACTACCCGGCTTTGGAAATCGCAGGCTGTTTGCACTGTACAGGTATCTCGGTATCAAATTCAGAGGTTGTTGCTGGTGGTGAAATCCTGCCTTGGTGTCAGAGCTTTGGCTCAGTGCTGTGTACAGTGCAGTCCTGTGTGTGACATACACGTGTGGGCTGCTCAGCTGCCGAGCACATCCCTGAGGAACTGGATTTGTTCACGGTGGGGTTATGTAGCTCTGGATTCTTGCCTTAGTCCTTTATTGTTAATGGTCTTTACTTAATTGGTGCCACCGACAGCCTCCTGTAGTGCCCAGACAGCTCAGAGTTTGTTTGCCTTCCAAGTGGTCTCCAGTAAACCGTATCATCTTGTGTGGTGCTGAGACTCACAGTCCCAGACGTCTGCTGAAGATTAGTGACACTGAGAAAACAAACCTAAAAGGGCATTGTCTGACTTGCTTTCAAGCCAGGCCATGTGCCAGGTGTTTGATCATTCCTTTACACTTAATGCAAAGAGTTATACACCTCTAAGTAAAGCCACAGGTAAGTCTAGCAACTGATTTCACATGATTTGAGGTGTGTGTTAATCATAGTGAGAAATGGGACTAGCATTAATCTTGTGCTTGATGCTATGCTGCTGAAATTCTCGTGCTTTAGGAGCTAATGTTTGCTGTATTTTAAGCTATTTACCATTTAAGACAATTCTGCATTAAGCATTGATGGGAAATGATGAGTTACTGTCTTTTTGCTTGTTTGCAGTGATTGAAAAATATGACTATGTGTTCTCAGAAAATGGCCTGGTAGCATACAAAGATGGGAAGTTCCTGAGCAAGCAGGTAAGTGTGAAATTTCCAACAGTGAGAAAAAGAAATTTTCTAAACAAGATTTTGATTTATTTGTACAGTGTAGTCCTTTGTAATCACCCTTTCAAAGACCAAAGTTGCTGCTGCTTTCATATGTTAGTCCTGTTAATGGATCATTCATTTGGCATGTAATGTTTAACATAAATAATGGAGAGCAAACACTTAAAGAGATCCTGGCTGAATTTGCTGCCCTGACCAGTGGTTCCAGTTTACTGCAGGAACAAGCTCCATTTCTTTGTGCTTTGCTATAGCACAGCACATGCAGACATTAAAACCCTTTTTGTTTAGGGCTGCTGCCTGTGGCACAGTTTCCTTCTGAAGCAGGTACAACTAGGAGTCATATTAAAGGACAGTTTGGTCTTATAAAGTGAACAAAAAGAAAAATGAGAGCCTTTAGCTAGTACCATGTGAGCATCAGCTGATGTTACTGATTGAAGGCATGTTTGTTTCTCTGTGGTATTAACCATGCCTGATTACCCAATGTCTGTGTTTTCCATGTGACTTGCTTTTAGAATCTCAGATTCTGGACCCTTGGTTGAATGGTGTTTGTTTTGTTAGAGCATTCAGGACCACCTGGGCGAGGACATCCTTCAAGATGTCATCAACTACTGCCTGGGTTACCTTGCAAAGATCAAACTGCCAAAGAAGAGGTATGTGCACACAGACATCTCAGTTCTCCATGGGAGATATAAAGCTCAGGGTGCTCAGCAAAAAAAAAAAAAAAAATAGAGTGATTTCTGCTTGGGGAGCAGCACTGTGTGTGTGAAACAGAGCTCTGGCTATGCATACAAAGTCCCCAGCTGGAGCACAGGGATTGAAATACTGATCAGCACTTTGATGGCAGAGAGAAGGAGATTCAGTTTTGAAGTAGGAGAATTCCCTTGCCATGTTTGGAATTCAGAGATGAGAAGTGCAGCCAGAGCAGCTCTGTGTGAGGTGTGAGGTGCAGACACACTGTTGTGCCCTGTGAGGCAGGGCAGGACACTGCCCACATTGCTGGGAATTCTGCAGCTTCACCCCACACTGACAGCCTGGCCTGTCAGGCTCTGGGCTTGATGGGATGCTCCAGTCACACTTGTTAAACCAAATGGAGCTTTTAAAAGCCAGTAAAGATGATGATGAGCTTGCCAGGCTCAAAGTCCTAAAGGCTTACTGGTGCCAGAGGTACCTGCATGTAGTGAGACAGCTGATTCCCACTGCCTTTAGAATTAAATGGAAATTCACTGTGATATTTAGTGTTCTGAGCAGTTTTCTCATCTATTTCCTGTCTTGTGATCAATTCCCTTGCAGAGGCACTTTCATTGAGTTCAGAAATGGGATGTTAAATGTGTCCCCCATTGGAAGAAACTGCAGCCAGGAAGAACGACTTGAGTTCTATGAATTTGATAAAGTGAGTTACAACTCTTGAAAAATACCCAGCTCTCCTGGAGGAGGCAGTTATGGCCAGGTTATGATTTTTTTAAAACTTTCATTGTTTGTGCAATTCTATTTTTTTTCATTTTAATCCTTTCCATGTGGTTTAACTAATTTCTTCATTCAGGAAATAAACAATGTGGGTTTTTTGTTAGAAGAGCAAGGATTACTTGCAGAAGGGTGGGTTTGGCTCATGTTTTTAATCCAATATCCAGGGTACTGAACATCCTGCTTCTGGGGTTTCTAAAAAACCTTGTCCTAAGTAAAACCATACTTTATGATGTCCTCTATAGTGTAACCAGCCTGGGTCCATTCAAATCAATAAAACCATTCTTTTTTAGAGGTGTTTTTGGGTTATCTTTTCATTGGTAAATCAACACAGTTACAGCGTGTAACTGTTGTTTGGTTTTGTTTTTTTTTTCCTTAACAGAAGGAGCATATAAGAGAGAAATTTGTAGCTGATCTACAAAGAGAATTTGCAGGCAAAGGCCTCACATTTTCAATAGGTAATACTTTAAAAGAATGTCATTTAAAACATCAATTAATTTAAATTTCATTTAAATCATACTCTCTTATGGCTGTGACATCCAATCTCATTTGTGTGACAGGTCTCTCTGGGGGTGGTTGCAGGCAAGACTGAGCCTCTTTTTCCTCTCAGGCTTTTATTGGGACATTTTAATTGAAATCCATCAACAAAGAGAACTTCATTTCTTGTCATCAGTTCATTGTCCTTTAATGTCAGTTGTGTGACTGATTCTGCTCATTTTGGAGCATATTAGATGCTTTGGATTAGTCAGAGTTGTTTCTGTGAATCAGTTTTGATCAGAGCTACTCCCTCAGTGCTGTTCCAGTTGCCCTTGGTTCTTCTGTTATACCTGCACTGTGTGGGAGGAAGGAAAGAATCCAAAAGCAAGTGCAAGCTTAAGGAAAAAAAATATAATAAGGGGGAATTAAAAGTATGGTTGGCATTAGTGCTGAAGCACTAAGGCAAAAGTGAACTGCAGTGCAGCTCTCCTCTCTCCTTTATGTTGTAACTACCTTATAGAAGATATTTTTATTTGTTGTAGATACACCTGCTTCAGCTGGGAATCGTGCTCTTGGGTATTGGTGAAGACCAGGGGCTCAGAACTGGAACAGCTGCTGAAATGGCTGATTTCTTGCTTGTCCTACTCTGAAAGCCCTAGCAAGTCTTTTACCTATGATTTTATGGCTGTACATATATCAGTGGCTGTGCTCATGTGTTATTTCTTTCTGAAAGTAGAGAGATTGAATTTAATTATTTTAAAAGGTCCATTTGGATAGCAGTGAGTGTTTAGGAACATGCTCAGACTTTGCTGAATGGATAAATAATCTCTGAATCACATCTCTAATAACTGATACCCTATAAAACACCTTCTGTACTTGCAGGACTTAACTCCAGAGTCTCACAACATTTCTGTGTCTTCTGCAAAGCTCCCTCTGCCTAAAATCTTACTCAGTTTAGGTTTTTTTTTCACTTTCTCTCCCTTCAGAAATACATTGTTAAAATGTAACAAGTCTTGGTTCCTCTCTCTCCTAGGAGGGCAGATCAGCATCGATGTGTTCCCAGATGGCTGGGATAAAAGGTACTGCTTAGGAATTGTTGCCAAGGATGGATACAAGACTATTTATTTCTTTGGAGACAAGACCATGCCAGTGAGTATATTAGTTTGATACATTAATTTGAGAGCTGCTGTAATTAAACCTCAAGGTTCTAACCTGGTAACCTAATCCTGACAAGAGCTGAAGTCAGGGCATAAACATGTGTCCATGTTTACCTGGCTGCAGATGGGAAGTTTTCCTTCTGTTTCCTGAGCTGAACACAGGGTTCTTGCCTTTACAGAGGTTGTTTTAAAATTGAACTTGTGTAATTCTGTTAAACACCTGGGTGACATGACTGTGTGAAACTGATTGTCCTGCTTGGTCAGTGTAGATTGGTTTGTTGGCTGGTGTTTGTTAAGCATATTTATTTCCTGTCTCATTTAACACTGTGCCTTTGCTCACTGCTCTGTCTGCACCCTGGGGAACTGAACAGAGTCCCTTGTCCCTCATGATGGGGAAGAGCTCTGCAGGGCAATTCAGAGGCTTTTAAAAATCAGACACCTGATCAGAGACCTGACAAGAGTTTGTGAGAGCACTGGCAAGCACAAGGACTTGCTTGATATTAAAGCTGTCTGAACATGGCCAAAGGACAGTGTCAGGCTAAGTTTTATAAGAAAAGGCTTGGTTTGATAAGAACTCACAGTTACAAAACTCTTAAATTATACAAGACTTCATAAATTTCAAAAAATAACATTTTATAAGAGAAAGAGAAGCTTGAAATTAAAGTTGTTTCCCTGTGACATCAGCTGCAAAAGTAATCACCTGTCCCTGTGGCACAGAGCTCACAGACAGTTCATTTCAGACCCTCTAAGTGGCAGTACAGCACTTCCAGAGAGCTGAAGTACTGAGAGCTGATGTGACCTGTGGGAGCAGTGTGGCAGACAGAAATTTGGGAATGAAGCTCTGGATGGATTTTGGGGATCTGTGCTCACCCAGGGCAGTGCTGGTGCTCACTGAGCCTAATCACTGCAGGCCCTTGGAAAAAGTCCATTCCTTCCCTGTTTCCTTTCATGTGTCCCTATTTGTGACTGTGCTTGATGTTAAATAAAATTAAATCATCTTCTGCTTCCAGGGAGGGAATGACTATGAAATTTTCACAGACTCCAGAACAGAAGGCCACAGTGTCACATCCCCAGAGGATACAAGAAGAATCTGTGAAGAGCTATTTTTTAAATAAAAGACTTCAGAATTCACACTTCCAGGACGGTTAAAACAGCAAAATAACTTGAAACATCATCTTCATTCTGGATTGTTTTTATGAAATTAGTCATGAATAGCAGGTGCTTTGCAGGTCAGCCATTACTAAAGGGAAATGTTTTACTTGAAGACCCCTTGCTGCCTGGGGGAACGCAGCAGAGCTCATTTAGCACCATCCTTTTAATTTCCAATCACATAAATTGTTTTCTTTTTGCTTGGTTGTGGGGTTTGGGTTGGTTTTTAAGATACCTGTAAACTTCCTTAACTAATTAATTACAATTTAGGGAGGGAAGGGGAGGCATAATCTGCCTCTAGTTGATTCATGGTCTTAAAATTGGCGTGCAAGGCTTAATCCCTAGTTTTTTATGTTGAGGCAGCTTTTTAAAAGATGCAGTTGATTTTTTTTGTTTTTTTAATATTTACCTTGTGCTATATGAATTAACATGAATTATAAGACATTTCCTTGTCTAAAACTGGAAGATTAATGAAAGGGAAAGGTTTTATTTCTTCCTGGGGCTGGGAATATGTCCCTGACTGCCATTCCTAGGAGTGCTGGAGCAGCTGGTGCCAAAGTTCCCTCCTCAGGATGGATGTGGTGCCAAGGCACAACTCAGGGCATGCTACCTTCACTCTGTGCATACCAAATCTAAAAAGTTATTTGTAAAAATTAATTAAAATAACTTCAGCACATTAGCAAAATATATTTCTGCCACTTTCTGATCATTTTCTGAGATTCATGGTTAAGGCATTAAGGGTAGATGAGATTTTTCATACTACAAAAATGACCTAAACTATGTTTCTGTTAAAATTCAAGTCAATGTCTGACATTCTGTTTAACTGTTAATTACTGTTAATTACTTTTCTTATCTGGTATTAGGAAAGTAATCTTGAGTATAAACGGTTTGATTTAGTAAAGGAGAATAAAATCTGATTTTATCATTAAAATATCCTGTTTTGATTTGTCATTATGGAAAATAAAATACTTAAAGCAGACCTGTTGCATGCTTCCTCTCTGTACAAAGAAATGAGTAATTTGAATCTTTCCAGGTTCATGGGATACTTGAACAGTAAAAAAGCAGGGAATAGAATCTTGGTACCACCCAAAATCCCCCAAAGGACTTACAAAAACAGAGGGGGAGTGCAATGCACCTCATGCACCAAAACTGCTTTGTGTCCCAGCACACTTCTGCCCTAGCTAATTCCTGTTTTAATGGGAGCTGACTTAGGACCAGGACCATCCCTAGTGTAGGAATGCTCTTTAAGGACAGTTTAGGAGCTGCTGCTTTGATTGTTTCTGGCTGCTCTGTCCTGGGAGCCTCCTCTGACAGGTGCTGGCCTTGTTATTCCCTAATTGTTCTGGTAAGTGCAGTCAGTGGCTGGGAAAACATTTCCTTAAATAAACTGAAGTCATCACACAGGGGTGCACATGCAGGCACCTGCATTTTCCTCTTCTTTAAAGCTGATCCTCCTCTTCACCAGCTACCCAGGGAGCAGACTGGAACACAGGGAAGCACTGAAATGGTTGCATTTATTGTAAAGAAAGCAGGGGGTGAGATTCCAACAATCTGCACAGTGAGAAACCCACCACTACCAAGGCTTATGGGTCATAAAAACAGAACCAAACCCAAACCCCAGCACAGCACAGTGTAACACAGGAACAGCTAAGGGAAAACAAGCCAGCACAGCAGTTCCTGACCCCACATCACAGCTGGGCACAGATCAGCTGCTGTGAAAGGCTCAGGACAGCTCCTGACAGCCAGCACCTCTTGGTGAAGCTCCAAATACACAACTGAAGCTACACTGTTTCATACAACTAACAAGAGTTCTGCTTTTTTTTTTTTTCTGGTTTTATTTGCAAAGTCAATAAAAATCCACTGTTAGGAAAATAACAGAGAAAAATGCTTCATTTGAAAGAAAAAAAAAATATATGGAAGGCAAATAGGAACAAAACCAATTTAGTAGCACTACAACTACACAAAAAGTCTGGGGAAGGGTGGCCCTATCACATCCTACCAAGGGAGTTTGCCAGGGAAAGAGATGCAGAATTTACTTCACCAAGGCAGCTGAGCCTGCTGAGAACTCAGTCAGTGTTTAACACACCTGGGCAGCACACACCTGCTGTGCAGCAGTGCAGGTGTCCTGCGTGCCCCCGCGTGCCAGTCAGCTGCATGCAGCCTGGAAGGCAAATCTTCAGCCTGGTCAAAATTCAGACACCCTCTGAGGCTGTGAAGTATCCACTACTCTATGGTTTTCTACCACTTACCTTGGAGCAAATTTAAATTTGGGATGGATTTTTTTTTTTTTTAATACTGGCCTATAAAATCTGTTGCTAATCAACCATCAAGGCACCTAAATAAAGTCACAAACAACCCCAGCTTTACCAGTACAACACAGTTCCCACACCATTTGCAGGGGTGCACCTGATGGGCTCTGGAGCACAACCCCCTGATGGAGATCTTCCACCCTGTGGCAGCTGCTCTGTTTGTGAACTTCCTTCCATGAGGAAAACAAGTCAGCAATGAACACCTCTGTGTGTCAGCCAGGGCATTCAGGCACTAAATCTGCAATAAAGGTACTGCAGCCCCGGAGAGCAGCCCCGGGAGCACAGGGCTCACCCCACACCCAGGGCTCAGAGCTGGGCTGCACCACCTGCACCAGAAGAGCTCTCCTTGAAACCTGTCCCCCCTTCCCCTGGGCATTTCCTGCAATCAGTTCACAAGACAAAAGAAAACCCAAACCTCCCCTCCTCCACCAAGCACACAAACTAGGTCTCTTTAAATACATTTCTTGTAAACACATTACGCTAGATTTTTTTTCATTAGCATTTGAATTGCCTTTTTTTTTTTTAAATCAGGCCAGCTGTAAAAAATGGTAATTTTGGCCTGCATCTGCTTTATTGACAATGTAGTATTTCCTCACACACAGAATTCTTCAGGCAGGTCCTGCAGCCAGTTGCTGAGCAGAGCCCACCTGGCAGCAGCCACGCTCCAGGGGACGCCTCAGGAGCTGATGACGTGCCCTGACCAGGTCTCATGCTTGGTGCCAGGGGCCAGGTGAGTGATCACCACCTCCACTGCCTGCAGCTTCTCGTTCTTGGGAGGGATGGTGCACATCTTGTAGGTGACCTCGTCGCCTGCCACGGGAACGTACTCGCCTTCAATGCTGTGGAGGAAAGCTCCAGTTAGTCAGGAGTCACAGAAACACTCGTTCTCTTCTGCAGCTGACTGAATTTTTTATCATAATTGTTAGCTTAGATGCTCAAAGTACTTCAGGGATTTTATAGAGCCTGTCATCTGTCAAAATCTGAGGCTGATTTTAGTTGTCTCGCAGTGAAATCCTGTGAAAATGCTATAAACACCACCATAGCCCTAAAAAATCAACCAACCACAAGAAGTACAAAGTAAAACCCAATAAAACCCACAAAAATCAAAGTCCCAATCTGCCTTAAGGAATACTCAGGTGAGCCCAGGCTTGGACTGAGAACTGCACCAACACCTCACTTGCAGCAGCACTAGAGAGCAGGGCTGCCAAGGGCTGCCACTTACTTTGAGGATACAATTTTTAAACTAAAGAAAATTGATCTCTTTTTGGTTGGTTTCCCCCCACTTCTCACTTAGGCTTTTGAAGTTTCAGTTTAGGGTTTTTTTCATTTTTTCTTAAGAAGAACTGTACCATGTAATGGCAAGATTTTCCCTTTAGGTTACTCCACCATAACACAGTTTGAGATATTAAATAAAAAAGGAGCCCAGGTAAGATATGGTATCAAATATTTCAGAATTACTTGCTGTGAGAAAAGAGAGTGTTGTCATCTTACTGCAAGGGTTCCATACCTTCTTGGTGTTTCTCATGGGCAGCTCCTCAGAGCACTGACTCTTTTCTCTTCTAAAAGCAGCCACTGACCCCAGTTCCCTTCTCACCCAGCCACCCCACTCTTTTATAGCATCTGCTTCTCATTGGGTACAGCTGTGGCCTGTTAAAGTCAGGCCTGCTCCTGATCTTTGATAATTGGCCCAGCTGCAACTCCTTAGGGGTGAGATTACTTTCCACACTACCTTTATTTTCTCATATTCTATCCCACTACAAGACAGCTCTGTTATCCTGATGTGTGAGCCTGCAGAAGCCCCCACCCAGTGCTCAGGAACATTTCCAGGAGGCTCCTCCTGGCCTCAGCTCCTCCAGAGTGATGCCAGGGGATGCTGCCAGACCTGCACTGTGCATTTGCTGCTGCACGTGAGCCCGGGTTTGGAATCAGTGGGAGATGCCAAAAGAGCTTCACCTTCTGTTCAGAACAAGGTGCTGATGACACAGAGAGCTGCAAACAGCCCTCCTCACTTCCCCCCTGTGCTTGAGATCGGAGCTTTGTAATAAAATTCCCAGCATGTGCTGGTGAACACTGGCAGAGATTCCTCCCTCCTGCATTGCCATGAGGCTCTCACAGTACAGAAGATGCCATTTCACCTTTCTTTAAATGTACCCACACCTACATGCTCGGCTTCCTTCCCCTGCCCTGACATTTCTCAGTGAAGGTTTTCAGTGTTTCTCGGCAGTATCTGTATTTGGGAACAGATCAACACTAATAATAAATTCTACTGGACGCCTAATTGATGAGACTTGCTTGTGAACTCCTGAAGTCCAGATTTGGGTGCAGGAAAGAAAAAATACGTGGTCTAGATCTGGAGTTTGTAGTGCACCACTGAGTTTGGTATTTGCCTTCTCTGAGAGCACACTGGGAGCATGCTCACCCCACCCAGGAATTGTACCCCATGTTTTGTTAATAGCAGAGACCTCAGATTTTAGCAGCGCCCTTTATATCCACTCTCATCTTGTGACCCATTAATCTTAGGGATTTTCTATTGCAGGAAAAGCTGGTGGGACTGATAGGAGGTAAATACTGGGCCCTACTGGGAGTTCTAACCTCACATCAGGGTTTGCTTCTCCTCACAGTTCTGCAAAACTTCTCCAGCTTTGCCTCTCCCAGCCCTTCCCCTTTTGAGGGCTCCTGTGTGAGCCCTGCCCTGCAGGTCAGCTCAGGCTGTGGTGAGCCTGAGCAGCCCAGACAGGACAGGGTAACCAGGCATGTACAAGGGAAGCTGAAAATGACCCCTACATCAAGACTTCTCCCATGGGAAAGTCAAAAGAAAAGTCATTGTTTGCTAGCTGATTGTATCAACACGATATTGAAAATGTTCCTGTATCTAAATATGAATCTAAAACCTGCTATGAGGAGTTAAAGGCACTCCCAAGGCCTGGGGTTTGAAATGTTTGAGAAAATAAAGTCCTTCAAAGTTTATTTCCCTGGAAATGCCTCTACTCCAGAGCTGCCCCTGACTGTGGCAATCAGACCCAGGAGGGCATGTCCTGAGCTGAACCCTTCAGAGCAGTGCCTGGGAAAATGGGAGAAAATTGAAGGCAGAAGAAATATTTACAGCAAAATCAAGATAAAGCCTCCTTCATCAGACCTGACAGCCCCTTCCAACCCACACAGGCTGATCCAGCTGACCTTTATTTACTTGCAGAGTCTGCAGGCCACCCTGTCAGCCCAGCCCAGTGTCACACTGGACAGGCTCTCACATCTGACCTTTGCTGTGCCGTGCTCTCCAATCACTGCCTCCATCTATGCCCCATTTCCCCCAGTTCCAACAGCTTTAAGATCCTTTCAGGTGTGGAGGGATTGCACACCCAACCCCTACTGTCCTTACAGGAGCAGAAACTAATTTACCTTTTCTAGTGCCAAAGACCCAGAAGGTTACCCTGCCCTTGAAACAGCAGTTTTGCAGCAAGGATGTACTGGAACCTGATGAGGGAACATAAAATCCCCAACAAGAGACACAGGAAAGGGTTAAAGGAGTCAAACCAGAAGTGAAAATAAAAATGGTATATAACAAAAATGACATCACCTTTCCTACTTAAACCTCTTGAATCTCGAGGAGGATCAAAGGAACCTTGATCCTTTGTGGCAAAAAAAAAAAAAGAGAAAAAAAGTCTTGCTATAAAGCTAAACCCACTAAAACTGAGGCAGCATCTCCCCTTGGTGCTCCAGGCAGCACTGCAGAGCCCCAGGCCCTGCAGGAAGCAGGAACTTGTCACCACAGCACAGCCACCCCCAAACGGATGCCCTGCCCAGGAAGGGATCTCAGGTTTGGCTGAAACATCTTTTTTTTTAAACAAACAGGAACTTTACATGTTTTTTAAAACCTCCCGTAAAACAGGATAAGCCACGGTTAGTGAAATAAATGTTTGAAATCTGCAAAAGTAGGTAAATATGGTTGATGCAAAAGGAAAGTGGATTCACAGTCCCCCAAAGCACCAATATAAAAAAGCTTTAAGCTCCTGAAAAATGGAGGTAAATGAGGAATCACTTGAATATTCAAAATCAAGTGAGGAAGAAGTACAGCTTGAGCATTAAAAAGGAGGGGTGTTTTGTTAGGGAATGTTTTGTTTAAATGGAAATATGAATATGTACCTGCACAGGTTCAGGTAAGGTGTGTGTTGCAGGTACACTGGTAACAAAGTGATTCTGCTTTTCCAAGAAATAAGACCAAGTGAATCAGTACACACACACAGAACATGGCTAGTACAGCCCACACTGCAGGCAGGGAGAGGAGAAGCAGAGGCCCAGCCTGCAGGACACACTCAGCTGTCACTGGAAGCCACCACATCCCTCAGGCCAGGAGGGGACTCTTAGGGCACTGCCTGTTAGCCCCTGTCTGCCAAGGAAAAAGAAAAAAACCAAAATATTTGCTGACCCACATTTCTTATGCTGAATCATGAGGTTAAAAACCCGTGTTCCTGCTACTGAAGGGATCAGATTGTGCCCAGAATGTGCAGAGCCCTGAGCATTGCCCAGCCCAGACAGGGGCACTTTTCTCTGCTAGAGAGCATTTCTTGCAGGGCTGAGCATTATGCTGACAGCATCAGATCCTTTCTCGGTTCCACTGCTTATCCAAGCTGACACTACAGGTGACTGGAGCTTGTGATGAAACCTCATTCAACCCCAGGACAGCTTCATCTGATCCCTACTTTGCTGTCTTTCCTCACTTGTTGAGGTGACCCTGCCCCACCAAAGCCAGGCTTGTCCTTTGCACAGCTGTGTATAAAAACATCTCCAATTTCATTCTCTGCTTTTGCCCTTTAAACCTTTCTCCCACAGATCAGATATTCTTTTTTCTCCTGCAGGTTTGTGATCCCTAGTTATTTTTGGTGTCTGACAAACATGAGATCATTAGCTCACTGCCCCCAGGGCACAGGAAAAGCAAGAGGACAAAGGTCTGCAGGCTGAGCAGAGCTGAGGGTGAGCCGTGTCCCCTGGGCAGTGTTTGCCACTAAAGCTGCTGCTGGGACAGACACAGAGCCACTCCAGCCCTGCTGTCACCACTTGTGATGCTTGGAAGGAGAAACAAACCCCACCCGGACTGTGCAGTGCTTGTGGAGGCAGAAAGGACAATCTGATGGCACCTGAGAGGGGGTGACACGGTGGCACTGCAGGCAGAGCCCTGCACAGAGCTGGGGGAGATCCTCCAGCAGGAAGCAAACCTCCAGCACTGGGCAGGAAATGAGCTGGAAAAGATCAGAGAGAGTAAACAGAGTTCTGGGAACACTCAGCCTACAACAGACATTCTGTAAACAATGTAAGTTACCTGGAAAATTTGGTAAAGGAAGTTCAACATGGACCTTTTTGATGTTACATATTGATTGAATAACTTTATATCTGTATTTATTACTTTCACCCTCCAATTATATTAAATGTTGATCTAGAGGAATGTGGAGGTTTCCACTGCTATTTGAGATATTGGAGTGCACTTTCAATTCAAAATAATGAATATCTACATACCCAGAAATCTTAAGACACTTCAGCAACTTCAAATTCAAGCTAAAAATAGGAAATGCTTCCCTGATGTCAGAGTCAGAGAGACACAATAGAGTGAGTTTTAGATTATCCAGCACCTCCCATTTCCCAGCTCAGTGCCAGTCTGGTATGGTGGAGCATTTTATCCTGCACTATTTTTAGGGAACTGGGAGGTTATTAGGAAATTACCTAAATAAGAAATGTTCTAGCTCTTCCTCCCCACAGCTGCTATTCATATTCCAGGGCTCTAGTTAAACCTCTTGGGACAAAGCCAAAGTCACGTGGAAACACTTAGGAACAAGAGTTTTCAGTGAATTCTGAGCCTTGCTGATCACCAAGCCTGCCATGGGTGACACCATGAGCACCTCCATGGGCTCTGCTACCTCCTGGAAATGAGAGGAAAGGAAGGAGCATGAAAAGATGATCTCTCCATGGACACAGCAGCTCAGGGCAGCAGGGACACAGCTGGGCTCTCCCTGCAGGAAGGTGCAGCTGACAGAACATCTCCAGCACAGCCAGCAGCT
>WBNQ01077959.1:0-16269 GCA_013401375.1 Spizella passerina
GTACCTGCTGCCAAACCTCTGCTGCCCTCAAAGCCCATCCAGGCTGGCAAAGGTGCCACTCAGCAAAGCAGCACCCTGCCACGTGGTGGGTGCATGGACAGCTGAGATAGGGTGTGTTTTCACAGGGATCTGGCCCTGCCAGCAGCATTCCTCTGTTGTAAGGTTTCTGGGCTATGTCTCCAATCCCCACAGCACAGGGTAAACACTCCTTGGATAACATCAGAGCCCATTAGTGCTATGGTTGCCAGTGCTGGATTATAAAAGCAAAATGATAGCTTCTCTCTTCTCCAGGCTACTGTATTTTGCCAGGAATCTGAACAAAAATGGTCTGTCCATATCACCCATTCAGGACAGTATTTGCTTTTCAGAAATTATCTCGAAAAAAATTCTCAGGTTCCAGCTGAAAGAAGTTCTTTCAATTTATTTGCAATGCAGTAGAATCAGTGCTAGGCTACCTAGCTCTTGGTAAATATATGGGGATTAATGTCAAGGTTCAAGGCTTACTGGAGTAATGACACATTACAGCCAACTTCAGAAACTACCCTTGCAGGTACAGTATACAGACTAAAAATAAAAAGAAAATTTAAAACTTCATTTAAAAAAATCCAATATGCAATATGCACGCTTTCTGGGCAAGTCCTTAATTTTGTTTTGGTTAGGAAACAGATTAGGCTTTAACCTAGAGTTCAAGCACTGAATTCTTGCCAAGAACACAATGCAATTTGGTACACCTGCTAAAGTAGGTCAGCAGCGAGACAGGCGCCAGAGCAAACCCTGCCTGCTTTCACAGAGGCCTCTGGCTGCTGCAAATGGGGAAAAAGAGGGCAAAGAGGAAAACACAGTCCTAGGGTGAGAGGAATACTGCACAGAGCAGCAGTGAGCACAGGGATACAGGAGTATTCCACCCTACATGATGGAAGGCATGCCCAAAGGGTGGGGAGCAAAGGAGAAAAGCTGAAGATCAGGAGGAGAGGAGCAAAGCTGAGGATCAGTGGACACAAGGGCAATAAATACTCACTGATTCAGGGTCCCTCTGCTGCTCAAGGAAAGCTGAAAACTCCACCAGCCTGAGCTTGGTCGTACCGATGGATCGGCCCTGCCACGCAGGCACGGAGGGGGCTGGAGCTGATGTGGGCTCAAAGCCTGCAACACAGGAAACATCTGCATCAGGAAGCTGACACTTCCTCAGCTCATAGCTGCTCAATTAAAAGTAATTGGGAATTATGCATGGGGCCCTTGGATGTTTATATTAATTTTAGCAAGTAATTAAGTCAGGATGAGTTAAAATTGGAAAAACTCAGGGTAATGTGTAGAAAAAGAGGTGGCAGCCCAGCAATCTAATAGTGGCAGAAAGAAAACTACTACTACTACTACTAATTTGTTTCCTTGGGGCTGTAACTCACTGTAGAATTTTTTATTTAAATTATATACTAGATTACAGAGATTTATAGAGACTTCACCTGGACCTACAGCTGCCCCCTTCCTTGGAAGGCTCACAGGAGACATTCCTGCCTTGGGAATCAAGAGAACTGACTCCATTTCTGGCTCCTAATATGCCACATGGTACAGGTAAATCACCCCTCTTTTTGCCTGTTTCTGCTGCCACTCTCAATTCCCCTCTCCTATTTAGAGCACAAGCTCTCCAAGGCAGGGACTGTCTCTTACTCCGTATTTGCACATTGGGTCTTGACTTCTTTTGGAGCTTTTAGGCATCATTATGATAAAGCTAATAATAAATAATTACTGTAGAGAGCTGAATCATACCCTAAAAAGAAAAAAAAATGTTTCAAATTGATAATAAAGAGAGAATGACATGATCTAGATAGAGAAGGGATGTTAACCACCCTCTCTAATTCACCTCAAGAGAAGGAATAAATGCTCTCTCTTGGTCCTCATTGTAGAAAATTGGACAAGAAGGAAAGAAAACTGTAAAGGAAGAGGAAAAGGCAGCAGCTCACAGGCAAAACTCATCTTGGGAGAGACACAGGCACAAGAAAGGCAGGGGAGAGGCACCAAAAGTACAAGAATAAAGATTATCCTGGACTAGGCTGAGAAGCAGGGAGAGGTCAGAGGCAGTGTGTGAACATATCCCATAAAAGGAATGTGGTACCTGACCCCAACCTTCAAATTCAGGCAATGAAGGTGTGAGGCTTGTGCAAAAGAGGGAATTACAAAAGTCACTGGCTAGACATGAACAGGAATTCTAGTGGAGCAAAAACTCATGCACGAGCTTTGTTTGATTTAGAAATACTGATGTTCCTATTCTGAGAGAAAACATGGATGGCTAAAAGAAGACAATAGAAAATACCTGTCTTAGAAAATAATATTATAAATTAGGGATGTCAAGAAAAGGGCATTCTCGTGAATGCAGAAAAATAGCTTTAGTTCAAAGCATTAAATAGCAGCAAGTTAGAAAATCATAAAGAATTGGGTAAGAGTCAAAAACTTGCTACACAGAATCAGAAGCATTGGGGGCATTTGGCAAGGGAGACATAACATGGGAAATCATCTGCAAAGAAATAATGAGCTTTCATGAAGTCAGGCATGGAAGGAACCTGGGAAAAGTAGCAAGGAAGTAGCCATGGGAAAGGCTTGATCAATTTGAGCAATGAAATTCAGAATAAAATTAGGTACTTATCAAAGTGGTACCAGGCAAAGCAGGACCTCCAGGAGGGGATGAGTTATAAACAACCTGATACATAGAGAAGTTTTATACTTATGGCTAAGTGTATATGATATTGGGAGGGGTTTTAGGCTCAGTTTAAAATAAATTAAGGTGTATTCTTGTTACAGAGCTATTCTAAAGGAAACATTCATCCTATTACTCATTTTTTACAGTAATTCCTACAATGCAGTGCTGACTGGAAATCACACATCACAACTCCTTGCATATGCATTAGTGCTTCCTACCTAAAAAAATCCCAAACACAATGATTTCTCCTAAGATATAATATAGGACACTATATATATATATATATATATATATAATAATAGGACACTGGGATTGGTGCTTCCTTTGGCTGGAGGACACATGAGATCCTGAGCAGTGGCTCTGCCCAGGGCAGAAGTTAATAAATCACATTCAGTACAAAATTCAAGGATTTTTAAGGCAGAGGATGAATGGGAGGATTACCTGAGATGGGAGCTGTGACTGATGGCTGTATAGGATAGGCCTGCTGAACGAATGGCTTGACACTGCAAAAAAGAGATGCACAAAAATCACACACTGTGCCACCCACAGGAAATTCCATCAGAGACACACAGTATAGGAGAATTGATGCCTGATGACCTTACCCACAAACATATCTCTTCCTTGCAGAGCACATTTAACAGACAGACAGCACAGAGGGAATAGAGGGGGTGAGAATTACACCCAGGGGTGGGCACTGCTGGGACTCCCAGAGGACACAAAGGAGGGTGCCCATCTGGTATTCAGCCTCAGCTTTGAGGTTTGGGATCCCTTATAACTTTTTGAAAGTGAGTTCACATCACTATAAAGGCTCTTTCTTTCCCTGAAACTGTCTTTACCTCCTTTGTGGAAAAATTTGCAAGTTCTTGCTTCGCTGATCTCCCAGAGTGCACAAGCCACCCTTCACACTGCACAGGGAAAATGCACTTTGGAATTTTCAGACTTACTCTTGCGAGGATCCAGGCTGCCCCGTTTGAATCATGCCCGGCCAAAACTGAAAGAGGAAAAACAAACAAACAGGGCCACAGTTGTTCTCTTTGTTGGAAGGACTTGGGGTGTTTTTGAACAAGCACGATTCCTTTTGCAAACTCAAGTCAAAGCATTAATCCACTCATTCCATCTTAGTGTTCTACTGAACTTTGTTAGGGAATACAGGGATTTTTTTGGGACTTACCCCAGGTGCCCCAGGAAATGTAGGACGGGGAATTCCTGGCAGGCCCAGCTTGTTGTGAATAGCAGTAGCTGAGACTATCTGAGCTGATGACATTGCTGCCATGTGCTGGAGTGCTTTGTCCTTTGCTGTCTGATCCTTTAACATGACAATTACATGGAGTCTTAAAACGTTTGGCACAACAAATGACATTAAATAATTGCAGCTACAAGCACGAAACTAAAAACTTAAAAAGCCACACAGAAAATGCAAAAATAGCAAACCATGCAGGAAAAAAAAAATAATACAGCACGGAGGCTAACACTCAAACTACCTCAAGGCAAAACCTCCTCTCAGACATGCAGGGTAGACCTGAATTCTCACTGTCTGCTCTGCCAACACACAGGAAGCTCTGGCACAGCAAACTACTGCCCAGTTGTTTATGTGGGCAAATTCTGATTTTAAATCAGGCTGGGCTAAGCAGGGTGTGCTCCTGAGGCACAGCTCTGCCTGCAGGACAGGCAGCACTGAGATTTGAGCTCTGTCATTTCCATCTAAGAGAAGTCTGCCTTTCGTATTGCCCTGTAAAATGAGAACACAGAACTGCGGCTGACTCGCAAACAGGGACAGCTTTCTTCATGCTTAGGGACATTTTGGATTCAGCTTTAAGACAAGCATTTCCAAAGTTAGGTCACAAACATGTAAATGACATCTTAAATGTTCAGTTGTGAACTGATTTTACTGTTTTACTGATTTACAGTGTTCCCACAGACAGCTACCAGCCATAAAATTCCTGCTTTTTTCCAGCACACAGGAAGGAGTTTAGGAAAAGGTGGGCTGTTATCAGTTACTTGTGTTAGAGCAGCACTTGGAGTCCAGCCACTGCCAGTCAGGGATGGTCACAGGACAGAAAGGGAAGGCCTCTTAATGCAACAGAGTTAACCAGGGGGATGTCTTAGGTCAGGGGAGATGAGCAAACGACAGACTGCTACACCTGGTACAGCAGGGCTCCTCATCCAGAACTATTGGATTAATAACTACCAATATTTAGGTGTGTCACTTAGAATGAAGGAACACAAGCAGTATTAGGCAAGGATGTTTTGGGTTGGTTTTTTTTTTTTTTCTGCTTTTATTTTACAAGCAAAGTAGCAAGCATGCTGGCAAGAGGTGCATGCTCTTATGTCTGATATATGACTTTGCACATATGCTCCCTCCAAAGCTTGTATGTAGTAGTACTATGGGTGAGCAGTTTCTTCCTTTGAATAGCTCCTTTAGAAACAGCACAGGCTGAAAGTACAGGAAAAGCTAGCCAAAAAATTCTGCCAAGCACAGCTAAGGTACATAATACTTGGTTTAGTCAAAATACTTACCATGCTTGTTACCTGGATACAACAACAAACAGTTTATTAAAATGCTTGTGTAGAATAGCAGACTCTTAGCAAAATATGAACAAAATAGTAAGAGACAAAGGAAGAGCATTTTGCTCAACATTAAATATCAGCTTTAAACAAATGCATTATTTTCACCCAGGGTCTGATTCATTAAAAGGGGGGAAAAATGGCTTTAAAAGAAAAAAAAACAGCAAAGCCCTGGGGAGAAACAACCCTCAGCTGCCTGTGTGAAAGCTGTGGATATTGGAGGAGAGGGATTGTTGCTGAGTGTTTCCCTGAGCTGTGCAAGGAGCCTCTGCGGGACACAGCCTGGAGAGCTGCAGGTGGAGCAGGGCAGGAGCTGCTCCAGCACCATTCCCTGTGTGCCCTGCAGGACAGCCCTGTGCCCAGCACCACTCCCTGTGCTCCCTGCAGGGTGTGAGCCCTGTGCCCAGCACCATTCCCTGTCCCAGCACCATTCCCTGTGCCCAGCACCATTCCCTGTGTGCCCTATAGGACAGCCCTGTGCCCAGCACCATTCCCTGTGCCCAGCACCATTCCCTGTCCCAGCACCAANAGCACCATTCCTTGTGCCCAGCACCACTCCCTGCGCCCAGCACCATCCCCTGTGCACCCAGCAGGGTGTGAGCCTGCAGGACAGCCCTGTGCTCAGCTGCCTCAGCAGCTCTGAACCCTGGGCTCACTGTGCTCAGGGACCCATCCCTCAGTGCAGGGACCACCTCAGTCCTTTCACAAAAGGTGCAGCTTTCCCATGGAAGCACAGGAAGCAGCTCTCTGGCTAAGAGCTGGAGGTCAGCCCTGGCTCTCAGCCCTGCCTGCCCCAGGTGGAAGGTGTGCACAGGAGGTTTGTGCATGGCATGTTTTACTGGCTGCCTTTGGATGGCTGCAGGCTAAAGAGATGCTTTGCTGGGTGCTGAGAAGTGGCAGAATCCTGAGGTTCATGCAGCTCCCCAGACCCCTCTACGCTCTTGCACAGCAAGAGGAACCCTCCATCATGAAAAGATGGAAGTGAGATTTCCTGAAGCAATATGGAGATCTAGCCCTACCAGATTTCTCTGTTCCACCCTTTTTGTGTAAGCAGAGCTGGCTTGGAAACGCCAAACCATGAGAGTCTCACACAGCCTGCTGAATCCTACCAAAAAGCCAACATTCAGGGGATCTGTGTCCTGTGTGTAAAATAAATGACACAGGAGACATGTGCCTCTGGCTCCTAGCAATCTCCAAAACCATGTGAGGCTGCTTTTGTCCCTACCTTGTTATTCTCCAGACCTGCTGGGGCACTGCAGGCTCCCCTCCTGCTCTGCCTCCTGCCTGCCCCAGCCCTGCCTGCGCCACCACATCAGGATGTGCCTGTGCTTTGCCAAGGGGACAGACTCCTCTGGATCCACTAGCAGACGGAGCTAAACTAAAGGAGAATTTTAAAGCAAAAGCTTTGTCAGGGCTATCAAAGTCCATTCCTGGGAGTTGAGGTAGGTTATGTCTATGAAATTGTTCTTGCCTTGCTTTATCCCTCCAAAGTCTCTGGCTAGTTCTCTGCTGGTGTTAGTGCAGTCCAGGAGGAGCTGCATTTGTTTCTGCCTTGTGAGGCACTGAAACCAACTGAAGGGCATTACTTTGTGTAATGTTACTGCCATCCAAGGACTAGAATGGGAGCCTGGACACCCAGCAACAGTTACAGCAGGCAAATCCCACCCTAACAGGTGAACTAAGAAAAATTATTGAAGATTTACACTTCCTTCAAAATCTTCTGGGGAGCTCTTAGTCACCATTACAGTGAACCTGCTGATCCTGAATTTTAGGGACAGTGACAGGGATTTTTGGAGGGAGAAAACATTTTTTTTCTTTTGTGACACAAAATGGTATGTGCCTTCCTTCTTACCAATTGCTGCTTTTCACCCTAGAATGATCTGTGTTTTGTGGGGCCATTCCTCTCATCCTCTTTGGCTGATTACACTTTCAGGAGGGTGGAGAGAAAGGGAAAAACCTTTAGAATGACAGCTCAGAAAGGCAATCCTTGCTACAGGGCTGGTTTTGAGGTGTCCCAACAACCCCCACAGAGTTTGCCACTGGTGACAAATCTGATCTGGTACATCAGGCCAGTACACTCCAATGGGAAGTTTCACCTTTTGTAGGCTTAGGAATCTTTTCACAGTGGAAAGATCAGCTTTTCCCAAAGAAACTTTACATTCAAACATGACAGAAATCAAATTCAAAGTCAAATACAGACACTTCTGAGGTCCTGAATTGCACTGGCAAAAAAGCACCTTCAGCTCCAGGTTCCCTTGGAGAGCTGCAAGCTGCCTGTGCTTGTATAATCAAGCAGACTTCATGGTCTTCAAAAATAAATGGGATAGCCACATTTTAAAGCTGATTATTTAGATTGCAATGTCAGCTTGTCTGCCACTTAAAAACAAGTGTATGTTGGGGATTTTCATGCTGTAATAGAGAGCACTCGTAACCAGGAGGGAATGAGGCTCTCTACCCATCACTTCTGGGATGAAACCTGGTAACTGATTAATAACACACAATGGTATTACATCACACTTCAGGCAGCAAGAGAAGGAATATATCCAATTAAAACGGCAGGGGTAATTTACACAGGCAGATTACAGTAATTATCCAGGTTGGAATTTGGCCAGGACAAATGGGTTAACACCCCTACTCTAAAACAGGAACGTTGTGGGATTTTTAATGACTGCAAATAGTTAAGATTTTGATTTCCTATCTTGTCCAGAAAGGGGTTTGTTTTGCTCTCACTTGTGCTAGTTTGTAAAGCTGGAATAATTTCTTTCAACCCAATGTGGTTCACACTGATGTAGTAAAATAAAAGTTTGGCCCAGCAAGCTGCAGTCCCTTGCTGAGATTCAGCAGAGGCTTGGGGGGACAGCATCTCCTACTGGATCATTAAATCCTGCTAGAGCTTAAGGTGTTCCTTGGATAGGTCCCATCTGGCCCTGACCTGGTTTGACCCTACCTAATTGATGAGCTCAGATGGGATTGCTGCTGCCCAGGAATGAGACTGGAGTGAGCAACAGGCTGCACTCACACCCTGCCCTGCCCTCCTCTTGTAAAAGTTTCTTCTTCACTGTGGTACATAATGGGTAATGAATGTTACCAGGGTGGGTATAGAGTCCAGTCAGTGGAAAACTGGTCTAGTTCCACTAAATCCCTAAAATATCACCTCTGCAGGGGAGACCAGGATGTGCCTCGCGTTTTAGCTGACTGCTTCTGGCTGCAGTTGCACACACTTTGCTTTTGGAAGATGCAAGCTCTAAGCATCTAATGCAAGGAGACTACAACTTTTAATG
This sequence comes from Spizella passerina, assembly GCA_013401375.1. Taxonomy (NCBI): domain Eukaryota; kingdom Metazoa; phylum Chordata; class Aves; order Passeriformes; family Passerellidae; genus Spizella; species Spizella passerina. The sequence goes on from WBNQ01077959.1 coordinate 8,539, forward strand.
AATCAGGCCCTTGAGGTTTGCTTTTCACAATTCATTTTGGAATGCAAAATACATAGTTAAATTAGATAATAATAATTCCCCAGTATAATTAATTTATAAATCTTAATATCTACAAAAGCCCTGCATGAAACAAGAGTTTTACATAACAAGCACAAAAGGATTTGTGCTTGACTTTCTTTTAATCCAACATAAACAGAAGAATAATTCAATCAATCAGTTCAAACAAGTTCTTAAACAAAAAAATAAAAACTGTTATCCTAGAATGATAAATGGGGCTTTGAATACCATGTTATCTATGACTTTGGGAGTAAAAAAAAATCTAAGACAGTATGAGGAAAAGTAAGCACAACAGAGCAGTATTAATTCAAGAAGCCCTAAAACCTGTACCAGTATTTAAAATGCAAAACTTTTCATGTAAGAAAAAAAAAAAAGACATAAGAAACAACAATTTGTTCACAAAATGGATGTTACAGTAACACTAGCATAAAATAGCTTCCTAATAAGCAATTTTGCAGATGTTATTTCTGCTCAGATCTCGTATTGATTCAAATAACCTTTACAATAATTAGCTGTAGCTCAAAAAAGATAAACAAATCATGACAATATACAATTGTTCTGGACAAAAGATAGAGAGCACTTCAGTGTTTCTAGCCCTGATCTCCAATTTGCTTATTATTAGAGAAGACAGGAGTAAATACAAAAGCTGGCTATTTCAACCAGGCAATAGCTAATGCCAAGAAGAGAATGCGCATTCAAAGCTGTCCCAACTTGCTGCCTAATGAGTAGCAATTAATCCATCTTATTGTATTTCAAAATGCTGAAGACTCCATTCACATCAAAGGGAATTTTTCAAGGCTTTTATCTTTGTTCATTTAAAAGAGTATGGAGCTATCTTTAGCATTTTATAATTCACAACAATATCTTCTTTTTATCCCTAAATGCAGAATGTAGAATAATAGATTTAAAAACATGTAATAGATGTGAACTGTAGGCATTTTAATGTGTCATTTGAATTTTTTGTCTCTGTCTAATTAATCTTGCACTATGAAGAAAATCTGATATGAAAGCCTAAGATAGATGCACATCCTGCTGTGAACACCTTTACTCTCTGTTTATGTGCAACTTCCAATCCATCTTTTGTCCTGAGTGGACAGAGGTGGCTTTGGCTCCCTGTCAGTGCAAAGGTGGGAATGCTGTGAGCTGACACTGTGGACTGGTGTATTTGACACAGAAACACATCAGTGGAGTGTGAAACCTCTGCTTTGCCTGCTGCAGCCTCTGCCTGAGAGGAAATGCCATGAAGAGGAGCTGCCTTTCAGATCTGTCTTCAAGGACAACTTTATCTCAGCCTCTCTTCCCGTTTTCATGAGATCAAGTTTCTCTAACTTCAGGAAGATTCTAATGATCTCAGTATATTAGGATTAAAATTTCTAAAATAGGTGTATTTTCCTGCTGCAAAGAGAATTAAAATGTGTGACATCCCTGGAAGGGCCAAGCTTTATTGGTGGTCTTGAAAAGCAGCAATGGCATTTATGGGTGAAACTTCACTTCCTTGCAGGCTAAGGATCCATCCTTCCATCCTTCCATCCTTCCATCCTTCCTCAGTGATTGCAGGTACTTCTCACTGAAGAAAAGGGACTTTGCTGGACCAAGCAGAGTTGATGGCACGCAGGTGAGATTGCTTCCTCTCAGGACAGCTTCCAATGCCATGTGTGCAGATAGCTCTGAGATCCTTCCATCCTTGTGTATTTTTGCAGAAGATTAACACAAGAAGATTTGCCTGAATTCTCTCCTCTCCAAGAGCAGGTTTCAGACCCAGGCAGGACAGTAAGGTCTCTTGGTACAAAATAAACTCAGCAGCTACTTGGGGGAAAAGGGTTATTTGTATAAACACTGTCAAACTGAGAGGACAGGAGCAGGGGCTAATGGGACAGATTGGATCAGACACATCTCAAAAGAAAGTTGACACCAGATCCACAGGGGATTTTGTTTAAAGTAGTAACTGCTTCCCTGGATGCCACCAATCATAGAATTTACAAGTGGCAGCTCACTGTTCAAAGGGTGAGTTGGCCTGGGTGGGAAGCATAGGATCATAGAATGGTTTGCGTTGGAAGGGACCTGAAAAATCATCTAGTTCCAAGCCCACTGCTAGTGGGACTTTTTTAAAGAGTCACCTCCCACTAGACCGTGTGGCTTCAAGCACCATCCAGGCTGGCCTTGAACACTGCCAGGGCTGAGGCACTCACAGCTTCTCTGGGCAACCTTTTCCAGAGCCTCACCACCCTCACAGTAATTTTTTTCTCCTAATATCTAATCTAAACCTATTCTCTTTCAGTTTGAAGCCATTCCTCCTTGTCCTGTCAGTACATGCTTGCATAAAAATCACAGGTGTAAAAACCTGTGCATTTAATCTTCTCCTTGGTCACCCCTTCCCCAGGGAATGCAGACAGCACCCACTCCAGGACAGCAAGAGCCCATCATCTTTCCAAGGACATTGATGGGGCTCTTCAGGCTGCTGCCAAAATTGGTCCCTGTTGAAACAATGAGCACTCAGATGTGCTGGAATGCATCCACCTTGCCTTCCTTTTGCACCAGTGATGTCCTTCTCAGGCAGCTTTTGAAGTCCTCTGCAAACTGCTTTGGCAGGGGGCAGTTGGGCTAAATGATCTCCAGAAGTGTTTTCAATCCTAAACAGTCCATGATTCCAGGTGATTCTGAGTGACAGTGAGCCATACAGGTGGTTCAACACAGAAATAGTAAGCAAAAGGGGCAGCAGCACTAACAAAATGTCTGAAGTTCCATCTCAGGTTCAAAACCAGCATCTTCTGCCACCTCCAGGGAGCAATTGCAGCAGGCAAGGGGAATGAGAGCTCTCTTCTTCCTAAGGCAGCTCCCTTATTGCACCTTCCTACACCAAAGTTTCACCTCTTCCATGTGGGAGGACAAGGCCTGTGGGAGGCTGTCCCCTCTCCAGGAGGGCCCAGTGCAGGGGGACAGGGGCCATGCCATGGCTCCTGTTCACTGGGTCCAGCACTGGCAAGGCTGAGAAGGGGCAGGTGTGGAGGGCCTGGCTCCTTCACCCTTGCTGGGCACTCCTCAGCTGGGCTGGGGCTCTGCAGGTGTAGCTGGGGAGGTGTCAGGGCTCTGAGGGAGCTCAGGGACACTCAGCTAGGACAGGCAGCTTGGCACCCATGGGCCAGCCAGCCCTGCTGGGAGAGGCCTGGAGTGGCTTTTGTCAGCAAGGACAAGGTCAGCAAAGCTCTGTCACCTGTGTGCCGTCTGTCCCCACCGTGGTGTGGCAGAGAGGTGAAGCAAATGGCCCTGCAGAGCACCGGGGCCTGGAGCTGGGGATCTTCCTGAGGCCATCAGTCCCAGCAGTGACGCGGCAGCTGCTCCGCTTTCCATTCAGCAGCCCATGGGCAGGTGGGAAAAGGGCAACCAGGTATGAAGCCCTTTCAAAATATCTTGTGGTCCAAACAGATCTTCCCTTCTTCAGGCGACTCCTTAAAATGAAAATTCCTCCCAGATCTCTATTTACCGAAATGCCATCTAGACTAGATGAAATGTTCTTAAGAGTTGGCTACCGCTCTGTTCTTTGGAAAGCTTCAATAAAACTACAGCAGGTGCAGTATTTTAAAATGTTTTTTAATGCTTTGTGTCTTCACATTTTAAGGTATTTTGGGCATTCAGAAAGGGAAACATTTTAGAGCAGTAAATCCAATAATTGTGTTTGACTCCTAGGCCTGTATTTGGTACCTACGTGGGCTTCCTGATTTTTGCAGCCCTGAGCTCTCACCAGTCCTCTAAAACTCCAGGAGCTGCTGGTGCTGAGCACCTCTGAAAGTAGGGCCACCTACTTACATACTTAATTTTAGGCATCAAGGCTTGACAATTTGAGCTGAAAATGCTACATATCTCTGTATTATTGCACCCTGGGTTAAGAAGCAGTACGTTTAAGTTGTCTTAGTCGTTCTTTACGAACCCCAACTGCTCAGCCAGTGCAGCTAAAAAGCCAGCCACCAACAGCCAGACAAGCTTGCCAGCATGCTGCCCATGAAAAACCCAGTGCTTCTGTCAGGGAGGCCTGTTGCAAAGGCAGGCTGTTATTCCTACTCTGCACTTCCAGGATGGGGGTGAGCATCCGCAGCGCTCACCGCTCAGGGTCTGGAAAGCACTGCCCGAAACGTTTTGCTTTCCAGCTAGAACAAAAACGTGATTTGTTCTCCTATCTGGGTGAAGGAAAAAAAAATCCACTCACACTAAAAGGAGAAAAAAAAAAAAAAAAAGGGGAGGGAAGTAAGAGATTTACAAGTTCTTTCACTTTTTATTTAAAAAATTCGACAGCAAAAAAATTGCAAAACTCCCTCTTCCACTTTTAAATGGTGTGGGAAGAAAACCCAAAAAAATCTCAAGATCTCTGCTGAAAAACTTGAAAAAACAAGCAATCTAAGAAACCCCTATTAAGCATTTCCAAGAGGCTCTTTTCAGCCTCAGAATATATTTTATGGAAGGCAGAGAAAACAGGGACATGTACAATTCATCATGTCAGATTAAGCAAACATACTTAATATTCCCTGAACAGGACTGACTGAGGTTTTCCGAAGATTAAATGTCAATAATTTACTTTAAAAAAAATTAAATTCAGGGAATCTTGTAAATAGTGTGTAACTTGAGGTCATACTAGTTTGTAGTCTAGAAACACCATAGAGCAATATGGATAAGCTGTGCTCTCTGGCACTTGGAATAAATGATCTGGTTTAAGTATTCCTGATATCCGTTCAGAAGCACAGACAAAAAAACATTTGGGAATGGAAAACAATTACCCCAATTACTCCTCTGGAAAAAACAAAAACAAAAACAAAAAAGCTAAAAAGCATCTACACAGCTATGCAAAACTCCTGTGTACTTGAATACACTGCTAGGACCGTTAAAAAGCAAAACAAAAAAATGGACTAAGGGGTTAAAAATGAGGTTTAGGTGCTGAGCTGTTACAAAGAGGAGTTCACTCGGCATTTGGACAGTGTTAAAACAACGTTTTTAATGTGGATGCTAGTGCAGAACCCGGGGGTTAGACACAAAGAGACGCAGAGAGCTCCCACATGCAGGAGAAGGAGGTTACGGCACAGCACAGCAGCCCCAGCTCGCCCATCACCGCGGGAGGAGGAGGAGGGACAGGCATAGCAACCACAAGCCCAAAAGCAGAAAAGCGCATACCTTCAGCTTGGAATGAAAATCACGAGATTTCCTTCTGGCAAGAACCTGAATGTGACTAGACACCTGCAGGGTAGGGGAAGGGAGGAAACAAAGGAAAAGCCTGTAACCATGGAGATGAAAAGCCCCCTACAACTGGGCAAGCCAAACGTACCTTAATGGCGGCTTGAATTTCTCGAACTTTCTTTCTTGCTAAGACCTGTATGTGACTAGACACCTACATTGTTCAGGTTTATAGGGGGGGGAAAAAAACAACAAACAAAAGAAAAACAAAAAAGCAAATCAAATTTTAAATGTCTATTTTTTTTCTTTAAAAAAAAAAAAAAGAAAAAAAAAAGAAATTTTTCTGAGGGGAGGAAGTTATTTGCACCTTCAGTAAGCTCTGCTGTTAAAGATACCACATTCCCAGCCAGATACCAAGCTCTTAGCACCAAGGCTTAACAATACAGGTCAAGTCACTGCAGTGACTTGATTAAGGAAATAAAAAAAAAAAAAAAGAGAAAGGAAAAAAAGAAATGTAACCCACCAGGTTGTGCATTCAGCTACAAGATAGAAGACACAGTTCACAGCTGGACGCAGCCCATGTGCTTTGGTACCGATCCCATCCATGCCCAGGCCCTGAGCTCTCATGTGGGGAGCCCAAAGGATTTCCACCCCATCTGCTGGGGATGCAGAAGCCCACTCTGACCATTTGCCACTAGGCTTGAGATGTAACTTGGCACCAAGAAATTTTATCCATTATTTATTATGCTCTGCAGCTCCAGTGAGGAGATTTGGGCTGCATTTTGAGTCCACTGAAATGTTTTAAATTCTGGCACAAATGACAAAATACTGGCACAACACAGGTCCCTGAACCCCTGCTGGTTTCCTTGGTAATCTCAGCATCAAGTCTGCCCACAAAACATTTGTGTAACTGGGGACCAGCAACTTGACATCAGCTTGAGTGATGCCTAGGCCTGGCCCACGGCTGTGTTGCTCAGAAATTTGTGCAAGCCCAGTCCTAACCCTACACCAGTTACTGGTCAGATGTTGCTGCCTGTGCTGTGAAGGGCCTGGGCCCAAATTTGCATTCCTGTTTACCCAAGGACATACTCAAATCCATGCTGCTGCTGCTGAGGGTTTAATGATGCTGCCCAGCAACACTTGGTAGCACTCAGCATCCTTCATCCTTCTGTGTGAAGGTTTAAAACCTGTAGTGACGGCAAAAACCACTAAAGGGAAATCTCTGATTCTCGTCTGACCCCGGACATACCATATCAGGTGGTGCACATTTTTCCTAAATTAGTTACAATTCCTGTCTGGGAAAGAACAAAGCAAAAGAAAAGGAGAAGCAATGATTTCCTCCTCTGTAAGACTATTCTGTGACAATAGTACCAAAAAGCCTGTGTTTTAGTAGGGAAGCAAACCATGATGCATCAATAAGCACAGTCCCTGAAGGCCACCTTCAAGAAGCAGCTCAGGAACCAGTCTGCAGCAATTCAGAGTTATCCTGCTGCTTACTGAGCAATTTTGCAGTCAAACACCCAGACTGAGTTTTCACACAGGTTCATTTGTTTTGCTTTCAGTGGAATATTAGTGATGTTAAAGGTTATACAGGAAGAACAATCGTTAACATTTAATCACTCTGTTAAAACTCCAGAGCAGCCACAAACCGACTTTTGTAAGCAGTCAGTTTAAAGTGATTTCTGCCTCACTACAGAGGGATGTGCAAGCATGGAGGCAGACACTGCACACATCACAGCCCTCCTGCTTTCTTGGTACATGCTGGCCCAGGATCTAACCCCAAGCTCTGCATTTTGACTTCTGAGGCAACTTTGTGATCCCAGCATAACTTCCAGCTCCTGGAGCTTGCACAGGCAAGACAGGGCAGAAGTGGGGACTCTGCCTTTAGTCTGTGATTTCTGTGCCAGCCTTTGGTTTGCTCCTTTTCCACATGCTGCAGTTCTCCTCCTTTCTGATGCTTTTTTCCATCCCTTGCACACATGCTTTCCTCCTGGCTGGCAAGGGACACCCCCCAGGGCAAAGCAGCACCCAAAGTGCTTCAAACCTGAGTGCTGGCAGCTCTGTGTGACCCAGTGCCACCTTCCCCTGCCCTGCAGGCCATGCACAGCGTGCCATGGGCCAGCCTCTGCCTGCCCTTTGTCACACACCACAAGGGGAATCTCACACCTGACCCTAAAGCCAGGGACCTCTGCCATTTGTGTTTATAAACACTGCAGTACCACTGCACAAACTGCACACAAACTGGGCTTTCTGCAAGGCTGCTGATTGCTGTGAGTATTATTAATTAAAGGATTTAGTAATAGGAGATAAATTAATGGTTATGTGGTAGTCATGTAAAACAAACTTAAGGTAGTTTTAAGGTTTATTCAGACTCTTAGATGAATGAAATCTTACCATGGTCAAAGACCAGGAGCCTGAAGGCTCTTAGAGAAATGTTAAAATTATTTATTTGATTATTATTTTATATTTTACATTATTTATTTTAAATTATTTATTTTTATTATTTTATTTTTTAAG
>WBNQ01077959.1:16324-29647 GCA_013401375.1 Spizella passerina
ATTTATTTTATGTAGCAACTACAGGCCATAACCTGAGAGCATGATTATGATTAGTTCATTTTTATATATTTACCTCTCATATCCAAGAATCATAATCTCTATTGTACAGCCAAATTCTCTTAACTTTTAAGAAGTTCCATTATTTACCATCTCAAAATAATAATTACATTATAATATTATATAGAGAAATAAGGCACAATGCTTTATGGTTTTGCTTCAACTTTTGAAATTTTTTTTTATGAAATATGTCGGGATAATAGCTTCATTTACAGACAGATTAATAAAAAATGAATCCTCACACCATCACAACATAAACCCCAGAGTTTTAAATATTCTCTAAGCAGCATGTGTTTAATCTGAATAGTGAAGTCAATACATCATCCCATCAGAGCTGAAGCACAGACAGCCACTGCAGCCAAAAATGCCAGGTTTTGTCATTCATTGACATGCATACTTCCCCACTGGGTTATTTTACCTGCTTCCTGGTCCGTGTCTTCCCTGTCCTAAGTTTGATGTATCTGGCTATCAATTCATTCCTACCTGAAACAAAGAGAAATTCATGGTAAGGGACAAGCAGCATCACAGCCACCAAAAACCACATTTGAACACACGAGCTCCATGCACATCAGTTTTGTTATGTTACCTGTACTCCACTTTTCTGTGCAGACAATTTGCCAGTATTTCTCATTGTTCACCAGTATTTCTCTCCCACCTCCTTCTCCTTCCATCTCCTTTCTCTCCCTTACATTTGCCAGTATTTCGCATTGTTCACCAGTATTTCTCTCCCATCTCTTTTTCCTTCCATCTCCTTTCTCTCCCTTACATTTGCCAGTATTTCTAATTGTTCACCAGAATTTTTCTCCCGCCTCCTTCTCCTTCCATCTCCTTTCTCCTGAGAAGGTTGTGTGCTACCTGAGCCTGTGCCAATCACCCAGATGTGCCAGCTCCTCTCCAGTTCTGCAAGGAGGACAGCAAAACCTGTCCTTCCTGCCAGAAAGGCTTCTCCAGAGATGGAAATCACTGTCCCAGTCCAGCAGTTATCAATCAATAATTCACAAGACTGGCTGCCCTGCAGTGCTGATGCTCCTGTGGGAGCAGGGCCCATGAACACAGTGGTTTGTTATTCAGAGCTCTGTTTCTCTTGGAAATGTGAAATACTTCCAAGTCTCTAAAATGGCCATTTGACTCTTCTTCAGTCACACATTATGCTACCTAATGCAAACTAACATTTTCTATCCAAATAATTTCCTTCCCAAGTATTGCTGACATGGAAGATAACATGAGTTTTATGCGGTGTCCTGTTTATTTTCACTGCATATTATGTTTCTTCTCTATGGGTTGTAATAACTTAAATATACTTGTTCAACAAGTTCTAAGTTACAGAGCTATTTGCATTCAGCACAGGGGAAAAGCAGCCCGTGTGTAGCAAATGAGAAAACTGATTTAGCAGTGAGCTGAAAATGGGGAGGTTAAGAAAATAACTTGTCACCCACCAAGCTATTTTGAAGTGGATGAGTACACAGCTGGGGAATGCAGAAAATTATTTTATCAGCCAGGGCTTCAAACCCTTACAGCTTTAATGTTGTGGGGGAGAGACAGGGATGTTTTGAAGTAGCCTGAATATGTTTGAAGTGTATTTTGTCGACTGAAAGACTGAACACATTTAGTCAAACTAGACTTTTTTTTCTGTCTCCCCCTGTAAGCCTTATTGTATCAAATGCCTCACTGTTCCTGTCTCTTTCATGTTTGCCAAATGGGTACCAGAACATGAAATATCAGCTCAGATAATATCAGTTTTTGTTTTGGTCTGGACTGTGTGCCACGTTTCCCACAACATGCCACTGGTTTGGAGCTCTCCAGCAGGTCTCTTCAGGACAAACTTCAGGTAAATTTTGCATGAGCAAACAGTTACACAAACCAGCCACATTTCTGCACACAAATGAGGGATTTCCGTATGCAAACAGACGAGCAGGTAGTTACCTAATTTCATGCAAAGGCCTTGTCTTTAGGCTGAACACGAGTTCTGCAGCCTGTTGTGCTCACAAAATCCTTGCCATTTGAAGTGAGCGTGTGCCTTTGTGTTCATGGGGTGAAACCAGGGCAAGCTCCACCTCTGCATATCCCTGGTCTCATGCTCTTTGCCATAACCCAAACAGAAGCCTGCCTGCAAGGGCAGCCCTCTGTGGCCTGCTGAGATGCAGAGATCACCACATTCCTGCAACCACCAGTGTGATAGGTGATATGGACATTTTCCTATTTCTAAATGCACATTTTGATTTAATTGGGGAATGCCTCCCCCTCCAGAAAGTACCTGCTTTGCACATGTTTAAGTATGTGCACACATTAATCCCCAGAATGGGCTTTTTTTGCTGCAACAATATTGTCAGGCTGTTCTGATCAGCAGCAGGTGACTGTGCCAGGTCAGTGATGCTGTAAGGTGATGTAAAGGATGCAATGCCATCTCTTGTCCCTCTGCCTGTGCTGCAGATGTGTCAGATACCTGGGCACAGCACAGGTCACTCCAGCCACCCCGTGCCCATTAAGGCAGCCCTATGCAATCCCTGGCCACAGCTGAGGTTTCACAGCCCTTCTCCCAGACAAGAGAGCTAAAAAGATGCTTTTAAAGGAAAGCTCGGGTTCCCAGGCAGCCATTTGACAGGAAAAGCATCCTTATTAAAAACACCAAGCACTGAAAGTCTAGACTGTATTATTTGAGTGCTGTCTCTGGTTGAGCCCCAGTCCACCCATGGAATACTCACAGGGGGTTTCTGTAGCCATTGTCTGGCTGGCCAGGGCTAACAAGACTGCAGCTTTGGCAAGTGCCTTCCTTCCCTTAAGCTGAAGGCCACCCAGAGCCTAACTCCAGAAGAGTCAACAGGGTGCAATAATTTGCCATAACTTGCAGGGAGGAGGAACTCCACCAGGAGCCATAAAAAGTGGCAGAGGTAAAGCCCAAGACATGTTTTCCTTACCATCATGTTTTAAACACAGCAAAGACCCAAGCATCAGGTTTAGCCAGAACAGGAGCTACTGAAGGCTCACTAAATACCTTCTTCCTGGCCACAGAAATCTGAAAAGACACAAATTCCTTCTTGGGCTACCAAAAGCCATAAACACAAACAGAAGCACTGCCTGATATAAACAAGATAGATGCCCTCAACTAAAAGTTTACAGCCTTAATGTTATCTACCAAACACTGGTGCTCTTCTTTAGCAGCTCTGACAGATAGGGACAGAAATGATCTTATCTCCAGATCAACTGAAGTCCAAAGAGGATTTTAAAGAAAGGAAAGCTTAATAATCCTAAAAAACACCCTTTCCTGTTCTTGGGAATGAGAAGAGTCTGAAACAAAAGGAGGCTCACGGAACTTCTTTAACTGGCCATTAGAAACCTTAGGGTGAAAAATGCTCTTTAATAAATAGATCTGTTTTCTCTAGAAGAGCTCAGCTGTGGAAATAGTTTCCATACACACCCTCCCTCTGTCTCCTTGTCATATAGACCTGGGAAGTTGCCTGGCAGAAGAGAAGAGGTCAGATTTATGAACTGTAAATTTTCAGCTCTTTTTTCCTGTCATTTGCTGTGACAGTCTCCTGCTTTGAATGTTTTGGTTCAGGTATCAAAGAGAGGCATGGGGAGGTGCCTGGATAGATAAAACATCTTCACAGCACAGGAATCTTTTCCAAGGATCTTGAAAAGATCAAGAGAGGACCACAACAAATATTTTACACACGCTGCTGCTTAGAGTTTGCTTTTTTCCCCGTTAATTCAGGCTTTATCTGTCATGTCTTTCTGCGTTGTCAGTGCATTTCAAACTACAATTCTCCCTGGACTGATGCAGTGGAAAAGGCATTTTGTCCAAAGGAACATCTTTTTTAATCATGGCATGGAGTAAATAGCCAGTTCAGCTAGAAAACAATGCAGATGCTAAAAACCTGTGAGGCTTTGTGGACAGCCAAAGCTCTCAGAGCCCCACTGTGACCCCTCCAAGGGCACAGCCGAGCCCCCAGGGCAGCCCTGCTCCAGCCAAGCCTTGGCACACAGGCTCCCTCCACCTTCCCAATCCCCTGCCCCATCCCTGACACCCTCAGCAGGGCAGTGTGTGGAGACCTGGACACCTCCCAGGCAGCAGGGAGCTGACATTCTGCTCCTTTTGCTCTGCACAAGTGGGAGCAGCTGCAGAGTGGGGCAGCTCCCCTCGCGCCGCCCTGCCCGGGGGAGGCAGTTGTTGCTCTAACAGAGGGCCCTTGTGCAGGGAGCCTCCCCCACCGAGGCTGTCTCCAAGAACAGCCCAAANCAATCTCTGCTCAAAGCCGGGCAACAGGGCAGGGAGCTGGAGCATCATGTCCCTGAGCAGCCGTGAGGCCGGCGGGCGTCTTTATTTAGAACATTAATGACACAAATTAAACCTCTGCCCTCCCAGCTCCCAGTAATAGGCACTATCCAAATGGGATAAAAATAGGCAAGTGTGGGAAATAAAGTCAGCTAGCAACTTGAAAATGAACAGCTAATTTTAAAAAGTTTTCATACTCAGCCACATAATTCAAGTTACAACCAAGTAGAAAAGCCTACTTTTTTTCAGATAATGAAACAGTATGAATCTCTCCAAATTTGACAAGACTGTGGCTCAGAACAGGTATCTCCCATCCTGACTGAGAAGTCTGGGGACAGACCTGCACAATTCCATCTCCCAGTCATTCTCACAGCCATGTTTACACCATGACACAGGTTTGTTCAGCCAGTTTTGGTCAGCTCCACTTCTGCTTGTCCTGCTAAATGCACAGTGCTGCCCATGGGACTTTTTCTCCATGAGGAAGGAGCTGTGAGTGCCCTCCTGGGAGCAGCACCCAGCTCTTTGTCTGGGTACCGAGCAGGAGCTGGATGCAGATCCCAGCCCGGGCATGGGCACCGTCAATGGGGATGTGCTACTTTGAACCCTCTCCCCGCCACAAAGTGGGCACAGAGCCCTTGGGCAGCAGAGCTCACAGCCTGTGGGGGGAAAGCTGCTCTTCATGGTGCTCAGCCCCAGCAGTTTTCCACTCTGTTTAGCCAGAGAAATATCCAGGTTTGGGAGACCTTGCCTCAAATTCGGCAGCGCCGCTTCCCGAAGGCACCTCACGGCTAAACGGGCTAACAAAAAGCCTCTTGTAGATAAAAGAGTTCTGCGAGTCAACAACTGGCTAAGCAGTTTAAACCTCTAAGTAAGGCATCCTCTATTTAAACGTTATAGGCAAATCTAATTTAAGCTTTTAAAAATATTATGGGCAGGTGTTTAAGTGGCGGGCACAGGGCTGGGCTGGGCGCCGCTTCCCAGGCGGGCAGCATTTTGTTCAGCCAGGCTTTCTGCAGAAGGGCCACGTGACAGAGGCCAAATAAACAGCATCTGGGGATTTTCAATTACAGACCTTCACCCAGCATGCCTGCACTGTAATCTCTACCAGATGAGGCTCAGGCCTCACTATTTTCAATAATTCACACACTGTGTACACATAACATGACAATAAGGGCATTCATGCAACCGCCTGATTCGCACATCAAAGCTCCCAAATGGCCAGCTGTAAGCATGCTTACTGCTGAATAATTCATTCTTTTCACAGGCTTGAAAAAACGCTCAGCGGGAGTTGGCAAGCTTGTGTTCTTTCCTGTGTGGTATGCTAAACTCAAATTTTGAAAGAGGTACAGCCCCACTAAAAAGAGTCAGAGATACAACTATTTAAATGTGCATATGCGAGCTTTCGGATGGCTGCTCACAGAAAAAAAAAATAAGGAGAAAAAAAGCAGCTCTACATTTCTAAGTGGATAGCAGAGATAAGAGGAACTAACCTACACCTCCTCTGAGGCAGGTGGTTAATAGAAATAAAATTATAAAGCTGTTTTCTGGCTGGTAAAGTATTTTTACACATATTATTCCTGGCTAAAAATCTTGGATATACCAGGCACATAATAGTCAACAAGTTCAGCAGACTTGAAATTTCCTCATACTTAGCATAAATTTTCTAGTAGATGGCAAAGAGCAGTTTTGTTAAGACTGACACATGTGAAAAAGGCAAACACAGAAACACCAGAGCTAATTCTGTAACTTCTATTTACTGTTCTCACTGATACGGGTTGAATACTAATTCCTACATGATATTTTAACAACTTCAAACTTGCAGCTGTGTCTCTGAACATTTAGCTTGCAACAAGTGAGAGTGTTCCAGATTTTGTAATACTTTGACTTAACACAACAGAACCATCTTTTCTTTAGGAGATTAAAAAAAAAGGGAGAAAACAGAAGCTGCTTCATAATATCAAGTTTTCTTGACTGTCAATCAGTGCCTGAACCAGCAGGATCAACTAGTCATGACCTCTCCTTATAGCAAACACATGCTGCTTACCAGCTGTGGGCTGTGTTTTTTACATCCTTTTCTCTATCATTCAGACTGGCTTCCTCCTAATCACAATAATCCCAAAAGTGCTAAAACATATCAATCGTCCTCTAAGCCCTGCCTACAAAAGGCCAGCCGTCCGACCTTTATGGGCTTGTCCAACAGCAGCTGATACTTCATTCAACTACAAATCCAATTTAGCAGTTACAAGAGGTTTAGCATCACTGGAAAAATATTGGTGTTGATCCTGCACTCTTAAGTCAGCAAATATTCCTTTGCCATATTGTTTAGCTTTTTCTGCCATATTTACACTTCTGCTGGATTTCCCTGAGTGACTTTAACAATAGCATTTAACCTCTGAACTGGTAATATGTATAGTTGATCAAACAGCAATTTTTAAAATATGTTTACCACAAATACAGAAACATAAGACTATTTGAATTCCAACCGTTATAATTCTGAAAAAATCCCCAGCCAACAACCCTAAAAACAAACACAGTCATTTCACTTGAAACCACTGAGCACCCTTTATGTACCAGTTATGCAGGATGTTATTTATTATAGCCCTTCGGGCAAGTTCATGGCAATTCTCTCACTTATGTATTTTTAATTGCCAAGTGAGCCAAAGCAAACACTCCCTTGGTCTCCCCCCCTACACCTTTGCTTTTTCTTTTATTTTTTTCCCCTAATTTTCTGGGGGGTTTTTGTTGTTGTTTTTTTTCCTCATTCTTTTTCTCCTCTTTTAGCAGCAGTGTCAGAGGGCTGGGGCCCAGGACACAGGCAGCTCTCACAGTCCGCTGGGAATGGGATAGGAGCAAAAAACAATTAACTGTGTGTCTTTGACTTGTTGGAGCTTGTTAGTGCTCTGAATCCTTTGGGAGCCCAGGGTCTGGCTCAGAATTTGGGTAAGGACCATGTACAGAAGTGGCTGCACAAGGACAGGACCCGGAGGGGACAAAGGGCTCCTAAAACAGGTTTTAAAGGCTGCCCCAGTGTAAGGGCTGTGTGCATGCACACACACAAAAAACTACAATAACCCACTTAAATATTATTATACACAAATTAACTGCTTGCCAGGCACACCCTAACTGGGCTGCCCAGGAGGAGAGGGGAAAGAAAAGATCCCAGACACAAAATAACTGAAATAATCCCTTCAGATGCTAATGAGCGAACAATTACAATGACTCATTTAAGTTATATCATAATCATACTTCCAAAGAAAAGAACTTTTTGTGTATTGTATTAAAACCAACAACAATAAAATGATCCCAGATTGAATCAAGACCACAATTTAATTTACACAGCAAAAGGGAAATGACCTAATAGTAGCACAGAAAGATATTCTCCTCATGTCAAGTCTTAATCTTTGGGTTTTATCCCAGCTTCAGTTTTAGACAAAACAATGAAAAAGACCCACAGACACATCTGGTTCAAAAGTGTTCATTGACATTAATGCAATGCATTAGATTCTGTTTGGCAGGTCTTCATACTGGGAAATATTCCACATAAGCAATGTTTATTAATTTTCTTCTGATTTTTTAAAAACAGAGGCAGAACATATTTCAAAAAGAGAGGAGTGATCCAGAGAGCTCTCTGAATATTCATTAATTAATATTTTGTCAGTGTCAGTTGTCTCAACAAAAGAAGGTTTTACAATTTACTCTAAGACCCATTTAATTAAAATTTAAATGCTACAAAAATACATGGCTTCTTTTTTTTTTTTTGCCCCTAGTAATAATTTTCCACTTACAATAAACTGTATTTTACTGCAACCAAAAATGCATTTCAAAACAAATAGCAATTTTTAAGCTTCAGAATATACAAAGAAATCCCCACAGGAGAAAAAAAAAATCCCCAAACTTTGACCTATGCCATATCTCTGGATCAGCTACAGATGTTTAGCAGATTATACAAAAACCTAGATGTCCTTAATCTGACATTGTGGGGTTTTTTCCCCTGCTCTGATAGGAATTGTCAGTAAAACCTCTGCAAAAAGCCTGTGCGAATTCCACGTGCAATTCCCAGGCTGTTTTCCGACATCCAGATTTCTCAGGAACATTCAGATTTCTCAGGGACAGGAGCAGCCCAAGAAAAGAGCAGACCAGCAGAAAGTCTGATTTGGACAGGAATCCTTCAAACACACAGACAATGGGCTGGCTGACCTGTCAGGCATGATGGATGAGTTAAGGGGATTAAAACCACTATTTGCATTCAAATAGATAAAAATTAGCAAAATAGAATTTCTCAGTAGGTGGCTTCAGTTCTGTTTGCTCTCATAGGCAAAATGAAGTTCATTCTTAAAGGAATTATGGCTGTAATGCTTGTTTACAGAGAAGAAATTCTGGGTGCTAGCTTGCTTCCTATTGTTTATTTTTAAGAAAGACACCTAAACTATCACAAAAGTATCCTTTTCTCCCCGTGTTTGTTATCAGAGCATTACACAACCACAGTGTTCTAACCACTTTAAATTCTATGTATTTCTTAATGCTTACATGTTTCTAAGCTGCATATACCCCCAAAAAAGTGGTTTGAGTTCAGGGAAAAATAATCAAAAAGACCAAAAAATTACATTAAATTGTGTATTGATGCTTCAGTGAGGTCCTGAGTACGAGGCTGTGACTCAGGAACCGTAAAAGGCAGATGCTTCAATCACTGCATCACAAAAATTCCTTTTGACCAGATTCATATTGCACATAGTGATGGTACTTAAAAGACTCAAGAGATGGCTGCACAAAGTGGCCTAATGAAAGGCTGGCCTGGCAGAACAGCATGATATTGTTTATACAACATAGCTACCAGAGAAATCCGTACGGACAAACGGGTGCACACAGGCAGGCAAGCGGCTGTAGGAACTGCAGAAACACCCATGGACCATCTGAGAGCAACCAAGCCCTGTCTGTCAGACCAGAGCTGTGAGGTCCTGCTCCTTGCAAGGCTCTCAGAGCCAGGAGCCCCCAGAAAATCCAGCACTTTCTAAAACACACATCTGTGCAGTGCCAGCTACGCTGCTGAGCTCTGCCTGCTGCACAGGGAGCTGCAGCCACACCATGAGATCCTGCACCCTGCCCCACAGCAGCACCAGCACACAGCAAAGCTGAGCACCAAGGAGGCACATCTACTTCACATAAGAATGGATTATTCAGCAGATTTCTTCCAGAGATGGCAGCAACCAACAGCAAAAGCTGTGACACGATTTCCCAGCTCAGCACTGGCTGTAAGGAGATTTTAAGAGAGCAGGGCACTCCTCCTGCTCAGTGATGGGGTTCTGGCCACATCCAGAGGCTGTCTAAAACAGGGTAGTGCCAGCTCTATGCATCCACAGGCAAGAGAACACCTGGTGAGCTGCCTTCATTTTCAGCCCTGCACTGGGATTTCATGCAACTCTTTGCAAAATTGTGTTTGTTTAGCTCACGACTTACGTGGTGTCTGCGTCTCACGCAGTTAAGATGCTTTATTTTCACAGCAGGTGCAAAGAGGTATTTAAATTTTCATTATGTCCAGGGTATTTGGCCTTGGTTTCTGTCAGATGACAGCTTCTGACACCAGATGGGCCAAGTGGAGAAACGGCATATGAAAGAGCTTGGGACACATCCAACACCAACCTTGGTTTCCAAGTTATTTCACAGGCACAAAGTAGCGTTTTGTGGAGATTTTATAGCTAACAGTGTCATTCTAGCTACAGTACAATAAACATTTTGCACCAATTACGAACCCACAAGAGAGACCTACCACATACTTGAGTTACAGGGTAAGCCATTTCTTGCAAACTCAGTCTCAAAACATGTTTAAAATTGAGACTCATTACCTCTTTTTTTTCAGCCAAAAGAAAGACCTGTCCATAGCTCCTTTCCATTGGATCAGCTGCCCATTTCTGCAGAACCCAACTGGGTCACTGATGTTCCAGCTAAAGTGGAGGAGAGCAACACTGCTGCACTTCTAAAGGATTCCCAAGACACCAGTCCAAGGGGAGAAAAAGAAACCTTAAAGTCATCATAAACTCGGGTTTTAGAACACCACAAGCTGTCAAAGAACAGAAGACATCACTGCTTATTTTGAAGCCCAGCTAAGAGATACAATAATGAAAAGCTGAGTAATCAAATAATCCTGCACCATAATGCATTTTGTTTGGAAGTGTTCCTCATAACCTACCCATTTGTCAGAGATAAAATGCCTGCCTGGCTCTCCCTGCCTCTCTGCCCCAGGCTCCAGCATCCCACTGTACGTCCCAAGCAGGGTAAATACCATGATGCTGATTTCATTATCACTGAAAACCCCCATTCATGCCTTTCAAAATCTGCAGGGTTATCTTGGAGAATCACAAGAAAATTTTGCTTTGTGTAGCCACCAAATGTTTTAGAACCCTAATATTTGTAATCTTGGTGACCATTTTGTTTTTAGTCAAAGTGGTTGCTTTGGTTGATGGGAGGGCTCTTTAAAGAAAAATAATTTAAGAGGTAGGACATGCCAGAAAACAGAAAGAAAACCACAGTTATTTATCATCTTTTTACCATTTATTTTTTCTATGGTAAATCACTGCTTTCCTTTGCTTCTCAGCTCATGGCTTCACTTTACACAACATTTATTCAAAACATGTACATTTGGAAACCTTTTCTTTGTTTGTTTTGGATAAATGAGTAATGAAGTGCAAACACAGTTCCACACGTAATTCTTAATTCCTAATCCCACTTTCTTTAGGTCTGATGCAGTGGGAGAGGAACTTTACAGGTTGTTTTGTGCCATGGACATGGGGCTGAAAGAGGAGACTGGGCTTCCAGCTGCAGCTCTGCCCAGTGCCGGTGCTCCCCTCACAGGTTTGTGTGTTACAGGTGTAACTGTGTGCTCCCATCACGGGTTTGTGTGTCACAGGTGTCACTGTGTGCTCCCCTCACAGTTTTGTGTGTTACAGGTCTAACTGTGTGCTCCCATCACAGTTTTGTGTGTTACAGGTCTAACTGTGTGCTCCCCTCTCAGTTCTGTGTGTCACAGGTGTAACTGTGTGCTCCCATCACAGTTTTTTTTGCCTGTTACAGATGTTAGCTCTCCACATATGCTGGTGAAAAGGTCTCTGAGAGCTGCCTGCCCCCCACCCACACCCGTGGCTCTCCTATGGAGCAGCCCCAGTGGTTTCTAATCCTGACAGCAGCAATGGACATTTCACAAGGAGCGGAAGGATTTTGCTTCTCAGTTCCATCACAGACTAACAGATTCATTAAGGCTGGAAAAGATCTCTGAGACCCCTGAGCCCATTAACCCATGCTGCCGTGCTCACCACCAAACCTTGTCCCCAAGTGCCACATCCACGTGCCTTTAGAACGCTTCCAGGAGCTCAGGGCTGGATTAGGACCAGGATGGGGGCACGTGTCCCAGCCCAGCCCCACTGCTGGCATCTCCAGACACACTGGCAGGAGCCATGAGCAGGGGCAGCTTCACACAGCAGAGGAGCACTGTTTAAATACACACATTCACACATCTGGAACTGAAGTCTGCATCTATTAATGCAGCTTAGAGATTTCTGCCCCTACCAAGCTCCCAGTTTGCTCATAGGACTTTATCATCTGTTTAGTCTAACCTGCTGGTATGGTAATCAGCAATCTCCGGTGCATAAAATTATTTCATTTCTCTTCTAATTGTTGGCACTTTATGCATTCTTCCCTTCCCTCTTTCAATGTGCCGTCTCTCCTACTGTGTCCCTCCCTCCTTCTCCTCCCCCAGCCCTACTTCAATGGTAAGGACAAGTAACAGCAGTCGTTCTCCTTTCCTGGCTCTTTCCAGGATAACCCTCCATTCCATATGGGTTCATCTTGAAGAGCCCTTCCCTTCTGCCTGGCCCATGGTGTGCAGACCCCACACCACAGCAAGGTTTGGGGGTGTTGCTGTCTGCTGGGCAAAGCCCTGACCAAGACTCCTGCACCTGACTTCTGCCTTGGCTAAGGCTGGCTGGATGCATCCTGACACATGGAGAAGAGTTTCCAGTGAGGAAAAGGGCCTGAGCTTCATCATAGCTGGGAGCAACAAATGAAAAAGGGTTTTAAAGTGTTAAATACTCCACATTTGGATTCAGCCAAATATTGCCAAAACACAGGCCCTGTACAGACTACTACACCGTACCTAAACTTCTGCCAACTCCACAGGGCACCAAATTTCTTACTTTTACAAAGTCTGAAGCACTGCACTGTATTTTACACTTTATATGTTTTGGTTGTAAAGGCATTTTCCCTGAGGCAGCTGGCAAATCCATCCCAAACCTGGCTATGACACCAGTATCAACATTTTAGCACCCACGAGGTTCTTGCTACTAAAAGCCAGAGAAATGGGCATTGGGTCAGCCAAAGGAACTCCACCTGACACCAGGCTGAGCTATCACATGTGCACAAAGAGATTAAATTAGTGCTGCAGAGACTTATCAAGAGTGTTTGCAAGAGTGACACCCCTTTCATCTTTGTGAGATGCATATGAATGTCAGGACTCACCACTCCAGACACTAAATTGAGCTACAGACTGATTTTCCATAAGGACTGGTGGACATGGCAGTGTTAGGCTAACAGCTGGACTCCATGACCTTAGGGATCTTTTCTAACCTAATTGATTCAGTGAGTCTATGACATAAGAACAAGAAGTAAAAATACACTTACTTACCTCAGAGGCTCACAAATGTTTATATGAAGCTATTAAAAAGCTGAGATTTAAAACAACACATCCATTTAAAAGAAAATGAAAGGTTGTTTCTGGTACAGCTGATGCAGTTACATGTTTTCTGCTGGGGGAAATTTACAGCCACATTATTGCTGTCAAGGAGGGTAGTGAGCCACAAGGATTTCCAGATGCCATGTGTGAAGTTTCTCATTTCCCCTACCATACTGAAGTACATTATCACCCGAACACAAACAAGCTTTAAAAGGTGTCTGTCACTAAAACATGTGTGGCCTTTCCTGGACTTCAGAGATTTGGGGTTTTTTAC